>VXAV01003549.1:113009-128187 GCA_013399715.1 Alectura lathami
CACAGCTAGTTTGCAGGGGTATGGGCTTTTGTTACAGTGACTGACATCTTGCCTACTTGGAAGGAAATGAATTAAAGGAGAATGAGGAGCATATGTTGTCAGATGGGTGTAAATCAAACCAAGGAAACAAGGAAACAAGGGAGCACAGGGAGAACTCAGGCTGACATCAAGGCTGTGAGAACAGGGGAGAAGAGGCTGGAAAAAGAAAGGCTGCAATGCATACATCTAAGCAGGGAATCTTCCAGCAGAACACCCGCAGAGTTCAGTGTCACTCCCTGGGTCCCGCTTTTATGGTGCTCATGCAGATGTGTTGCCTCTTGTCCCGAGAACGGACGCCATGTCACACATGGCAAGTCCTGTAAGTTTCAGGGTCCACGTTTCTGATTGGGCAGGCTTGCTTTGGTACAAGGGAATAGCACACAAGGCCCTGCTAAAACAGATTTCTGTTCAGCTTATTCTTCAGTTATGGTGTAAAGCCAAAAGAGGTTTGCCTCACTGTTCTTTATAGCCGCCCCAGATCTTCCAGCCACAAACACATCATTTGTATAAGCCACACAGGAACAACCATGATTAACATCAAATTTCTGTTCAATGGAGAGCACATGAAAGAACTACTTTCCTTCTGCGTGTTATTTGCCTGCACAGGCTGCAATCTGTCTTTGCAAATTCTGGTGGTAACCCCAAGCAATTGTCAAAGCCTGTTCCATATGTGGCATTTTGATAAATTCCTTAGTTTATTCCGCTACAGAATCATCCCGTCGCTATTTGGCACCCTTTTTGTAGCAGATGACAAGTCAAAGGACTTCCTAATCTCTGGAAAAGGCAAACTTATAACTGGACTTGATGTCAGCCTCTTGTCATCAGGTGTCTACTACAGCTGTCATAAAAACTTGTGTGACACCCAAATCTTCTCACACATTTCCTTGACAATAAGTGCAGAGAGTTACAATCTAGGCTGCTGGTGTGTAAGTGAATAATGATAAAGGGTCACCATCTGAATTAGAAAAAATAAGTGAACCAGTCTGACTAAAAACAAAAACAACAAAAACAGTCATATGAAACCAGTTAAAAAAAAAAAAAAAAGATGCAATATAAAGCAATAAATAAAACGTCCTACTGCTTTTTAAAATCTGGGTTGGTCTCCACCAAGAACATGCAGTACGCTTGCTTCCTTGGCACTATGCCCTGTACCACAAGGAACAGAATTTGTCCCAAACCCCTCCTCCCAGCTAGGAACTGGCAGCAAACACAATACTGATTGCTGAACGGGAGGGCACACTGGCAGCACTCCCTGCCCTGCAGGAGCCGTCCAAGGATCAGCAGAGCGTGCCCTAAGAGTACATACCTTCCTGACACGCTCTCCTGACAGGGTGCGCTGCTGTCTGTGCCCACTGGTGCCAACCAGCTCACATTGGTGCCAGTGAGTGCCTTGGGACGTGTTTCAACGCAGATGGAATCATAGAATCATAGAATGGCTTGGGCTGAAAGGGACCTCAAAGATCATCCAGTTCCACCCCCCCTGCCATGGACAGGGCTGCCAGCCACTAGATCAATCTGCCCAGGAACCCATCCAGCCTGGCCTTGAACACAGCCAGGGATGGGGCAGCCACAACTTCTCTGGGCAGCCTGTGCCAGCGCCTCACCGCTCTCTCAGGGAAGAATTTCTTCCTGGTGTCCAACCTAAACCTCCCCTCTTTCAGTTTTAGCCCATTCCCCCTTGTCCTACCATTATCCACACGTGCAAAAAGTCGGTCCCCCTCCTGCCTGTGAGCTCCTTTCAAGTACTGGAAGGCCGCAATGAGGTCTCCCCGGAGCCTTCTCTTTTCCAAGCTGAACAATCCCAACTCCCTCAACCTTTCCTCACAGGAGAGGTGCTCCAGCCCTCTGATCATTTTGGTGGCCCTCCTCTGGACCCGCTCCAACAGCTCCACATCCCCTCTGTACTGGGGGCCCCAGGCCTGGACACAGTACTCCAGGTGAGGCTTACAAGGGCAGAGCAGAGGGGGACGATCACCTCCCATTTTCTTTTGTCATTCAGCTCTCAAAGAAGACTCAAAAAGCCTCTGAAACAGGTGTCTGTGGTGGAGAGAAGTCAGTGTATCTGACTTTCAGTTCCCAAACTCACAATCTAAGAGAACTGTTTGATGACAGGTTAGGATGGACTATGAATTCTTGACATTCTAGAGAAAGGGCGAGCACTGTTAGAACATGTAGAACAAACAAATCAACTCTTTTCTGAAAGTCAGTTGGGCTTTTTAATGAGCCACTGCTATTACAACAGGAACCAAATATCAGGAGGATGTGCAACATGTGGCATAGTGCAGGATTACCACAATGGAGCCATATTCTTGCTCAACGTTTTTCAAATTCTGTAAGTTTGCAATTTTTTGGAAAATTATCCAATCTTTTGCTCTTCTGGGTCTTTTGAAGTACTTCACTTAAAAGCTGTAATCTCATTTCAAGCTTTTGTGCCTTCAGAGAAGAAGGAAAACGTAGTCACAAGAAAAATACACAGTGAAAATGTGTGCAGTACTCCAGTGTCTGACAAAAGTGTCCTCAAACATAGTAAGCTAGAAATCAGATACGCCTGTACTCTGCATGCCTGAGAAATGAAGTTTGTTTATTTTCCCAAGTAAAAGCAATAGGTGAATTTCACAACATTTTGAGACAGCAGTGAGTCATGGTCTTAGAATTTTGGATATCAGTAGCTATTGCTCCTACTTTCACTGAACTGTAAACTCAAGGGAACAAACACCTTTCTTGTTATAAAGGCACAGTTACACAGGCACAAAACTTTTCATCGTCAAAACAAAAATTCAGCCAGACTCTTGTAAACAGCATACAGCATTGCCTGATCTTATGAAATGTGGCTGAAGAGTTGCCAGCTCATAAGTAATAAATCATTATAATCAAATGGAAACTATAAACCAAAGTAGATGCACATAGGCACGTGAATAAAAACAATCTTACTAATTATGGTATCAAAGGAACAGAAGACTTGAAAGCAGAGTTAGACTTTAAAATCTGTATTATAATTATTGCAATTATTATTAACTGAGCATTAACTGTAACTTTTTATAAACCTCAGGAATTACATTTACCCAGAAACCTCATCAAAAACACACAAACCAGAATCTGGCAAAAAGAAGAAAAGGTAACTTTGTGCATCAACTACTCACTATAACTATGAGGAGGAGGATGCAAGTGGTAGGGAGAGGTACTTTAGTTTTATTAGGCGGAGGAAGTGGGACTGGTTACATTCTGGAAAATGAAAGAAACGTTCTCTTTTATCCTTTCAAGGAAAGGATCGGGTAGAGGCTGGTGTTGCCCAGAGAAATGCTTCCACTGCATCAGCTGTGACATGGAGAGTGGTTTCTTTGAATTATGCTTCCCCTGGTCTTGTCCAAGCTGGCAACATCTAGACACAGAAAGCTTTTCTGAGGAAGGATCTGAAAAAAATGATGCAGAACATTGGTCAGAGAAGACTAAGTCAGAAAATTTCAGTCTGAATCAATAAGTCAGTTGGTGATGATGAATGAGAGAAAATAGAGCAGTGTATAGAATGCTCCTATGTCAATGAAAACGGAACATTCGTATCCACAGTAACAGGGGAAAAGCTGTTTCTTGCTCATTGATCAAGTTTATCAAAATCAGCATATGCTAGCTCAGAGATTAATCCTTTCACAAATAGATGGGAAGTGAAATATCCAACCTGGCAGTTTCCTTTCTTCTGTTTTCCTAACTCTGTGACATTTGAGTTGTTTCTGTTCTTTAAGTAATTCTGAATATGTTGCAGTAAAACTCAAGCTAGTTTCTATTTCCTCCCAGAGGAGTCATTCCAAACCAGCTAAGAGTAGTTCAAGCAGCTATGTCACGGACTCAGCACGCTAGAGGTGGACCTGTAGTGCTCTCTGTACATTCACATTACCCCAAGTTGTTCGATTAATGCCATACTGTATACAGTAAGGAAAAAACAACTCCCTGTGAAGCATGAGGAGAGGAATTCACTTTGAACAAAAGATTCTAGAGTGCCAAACAGCAGCGGGTCATTGCAGGGTATGTCATGTATTGCTGACTTCATGATTCATCTGATGCACGTGATAAACGAAGAAGTCAGTTCAGATGGAAAAAATGGCATCACTGCTGCCATTGGTTTAAAACACGTCATCAGCTGCTTTCACAACAGTGTCATGTGCTCCTTAGAAAAGGCGAGTGATATGAGCAGCAGGATGACTCCAAGTATCTCTGAGCTTTTTAAACTTTTGGAGAGACCATAATGACTCCCATGTGCACGACTTTCCTTTTGACTGATGTGTCATACACATTTGCACTAGACTTGAAATATATTCTTTTACTGTCCAACAGAAAAATTAGACTAGATGCACTTCTCAAATCTTTACAGATTCTGCATTCCTAACTCCACAAATAAAACCATGATCAAGTACACTAACAGGCTCACAGCTTTGCTGCTGATCTGAAAGCCAGAAGAATAGCAGGCTGCCCATCTGCCCAACCCACACAGAGTTACTTGCTTTCTTCCAAGACTTGTGGCTTGCTAAAAATGTCCCCAGTATGAATGGACAACAGGAGCTTGGTCAAGAATATCCAGTCCCATCGGTAGACAGAATCATAGAATCGTAGAATGGCTTGGGTTGGAAGGGACCTCAGAGATCATCTAGTTCCAACCCCCCTGCCATGGACAGGGCTGCCAGCCACTAGCTCACTAGATCAAACTGCCCAGGAACCCATCCAGCCTGGCCTTGAACACAGCCAGGGATGGGGCAGCCACAACTTCTCTGGGCAGCCTGTTCCAATGGAAATCATTATGTGAGGTTCATACATTGTGAAGCCTGTATTGTACCATTTAGCTCCTCTTTGGTTCATCTTTTGAACAATGCCTGTTAGAAATGGAGGAGACAAATCAGTGAAAGTTCTTGGCATTGTCTGTGTGACAACATCTATTCCCAGGAACCTGGGAGCTGGTTCCCCAGTGAAGTAATTTGGCAGCTTTCAGTTCTTAGGACAGGCAACGAGACCAACTAACGGTAGCTGCATTCTGACTCACAACCATGGGTTGTAAGACCATGACTCACAACAGTTTGACAACTGATGAGCCAATTTGTCGTCTGCTCTTCAGGAAGCCAAACCTTCTCCTGCTCACTCTGTCATTTCCAATATTAAAGTTTCAGAATGACCTTCAAGATTTCCCTTGATTTGCCACCACAAAGGTTCCGTTTGCTGGAACCAAGGTGTGATTACCCTTGAGGGAGTCATGGTTACATTCATGGTCCTGAGATCCACAAGAGTGATGCTGTGGTTGAACAGATGGAATCAACATGCATTCAAAGCACAAGATAAGCACTCAAGAGTGTTAAGACAATTGCAAAATCCCGAATTAAACGGTGTGCACCGGTATTCATCACAGAACCATCAAATTTCTTTGGATCTCTAAAATCCAGGAGCTCTACCTGCACTGCTGCACACCAGTGAAAAAAACTGGCTAGGATTTAACACTACAGCTGCATTTTCCACACAGATCCTGAAACGGTTTCTAAGTGGAGGCTGGCAAAATTTAGAACATCACTTACTCACTCATACAAGAACAGAAGGTCTAATTTTTCAATCATTAAAGATACAAAACCAAGAAAATCAATTTGTGGAGCAAAAATAAAGAAGCAGCTCAAATTGTCACTGCAAGAGAAGCACTGTGCTTTCACTGAGCAAGTTCTCCCTATTTTGGATAGAATGAGATGAGAAAGGAATATGGCTCTAAGCTATTACCAAGAGACATGTAAACCATCAAAGAAAATAGTCACATCAGGTCTGTATTACGTAATTTCTTGCTTATGTCTGTCGAGAATGTATGCTTGTAGCCGTTCCTTTGGCTTTTTTTTATTGTGATATCTCTGAATACTACATATACATATTTCATAATAAAAAAGAATAAATAATAATAAAAAAGAATAAATAACAATAGATAACAAATAAAAGAAATGTACCAGCACAACAGACACTCTTTCCTTTAAGAAATTGGAAACTGAAATTATCATTACAGTCCTGGAATATTTAGAAACAAAACACCAAATAATGCCATTTGTTTGTGATGAATCCCTAGTTGAGCTGGCCATAGCTAATTCAAGTAATTAAGAGGCGTGATATATGAATTTCTTGCTACTGCAAGGAATGAATCTTTTCTCCTCTTCATCTTGTGAAAAACTCCTAGGGATCAGAAAAATCAGGCAATATCTGGAAGACCCCTAATGAACTTCATTACTTCAACCTGTTTGACTGAGCACTGGAGTTTTCTCCAGTTCTCTCCAGTGACAAACCACACATTCAAAATTGATGTAGTTCATCAGCAATGGCCAGAGACAGTGAAAAATAAACTCACTTTGATGGTCTTTGTTTCCCGTACAATCACACTCAAGCAAGTCATGGGTAACACAGCTGGAATCTTCATGAAGCGTAAAGAGATTTCTGAGCTCCTCAATGGAAAAATGGATGTGTTCAGTTGTCTTGGAAAGGTCTACAACTGCCCCAGAAAGGTCTTGTTTGCTGATTTGCCTTTGATAAATCTTTTCTTCTATTGAGCCTGTATTGAAAAAACAATAGATGCACAGGGATTATTTTGACCAGTATATGTCAAGAAGAAAAATAAAATCCATTTCTTGGTAACAGCATTCACAGGAAATGCTGAACCACTATTTTCAGCTACTGAAACAAGAGCAGGGAAAAGGCAAATGAATCGAGGCGGTGCATCTATTTTAACTGAATTCAGAACAAACTAAATATCTTTTTAAAGAATGAATGATTTCCAAAAACATTCCCTCCCTGTCTTTTACTGGCAAAATTTCAACAGCGTATCTCTGAGCACCATCTCTGACCTGTGGTTAGCAGTCTGTAGATATGCACAGTATGTTTCTGACCATCTCTCCACACTCTGGCCATTGCCTGAAGTAGGGAAAAAGACGAAGAGCATTAACAGCCTACTCCAGAATAAAATTTCAGCTAAAACTTGTAGCCTCTGCTGCTCAAATTACCGGTTCTGCTAGCCCATTCAAAAAGATGTTGTCCAAAGAAAGCACTTCTCAGTACATTCAAAACATTTATTTGACTGTTTTTATTAAAGTCTTCTGGTATTAACAGTAAATTATTTTGGAAACGTAACTTTCTGCCATCTATGCTCCTCTCTCTTTGTGTGTATTACAGTAGGAAAGCAGGGGTTTAATTTCCTTCCTGACAGCAATCCCTTCTTCATCTCTCTCTTCTAAGCATTAGCAATAGTTTAATATTTCAGGAATACTCATCTCCAAAATTTTTTTTGCCACAATACATCTTTAAAAATGACATTTCCACTTCTTTTGATATTGTAGAATCAGTGTTTCACACACAATTCTTAAATAAACACAAAAGTAACTGAGTACTGTAAGACAATTCTTGTCAACAAGGTGAGGGTTACGTTTACACACCAAGTATGAGTGCCCACAGCATCGTCTGCAGCACTTGGCAGGCTGCAGCAATTTGGGCTGATGCAGCAGGCAGTGTTTAAAGCAACAAAAGAAGTGACCACATGGGGGTACTAACTCACACTTGGAACAGGAGCAGGGCCAAGAATCAGAGCTTATTTCAGGTACTAAGCATTTAGTATTACTCTACAATCAGAAGTTTCTTACTGTGTTTGTAAAAAAGATTTTTTTCATTGTTATTATTAAAGAGTATTTTAACTGAACACTCTTACGCCAACTAAATAACCCCTTAAGGCCAAGAGTACCGTTAGAAGCACCGCATGGAGCTGGCTTTATTTTTCTTTTGACATCATTGCCACGTGATTTTCTCACTCTCTTACTTTTGATCAGGACCTCTCCCTTTTTCTTAGGTATAGCAAATGAACAGCAATGCTTGCTATGCATTCTAATCATAATTGTCTTTTCTTTTTAGAAACACAGCAACTTTCCAGTCAAAAAGTGCTCAGGAGACAAAGAGGGTATATGACTCACTCCTCCAAGGAAACTAGAATTTACTCTTTTCATTTCATAGAATCACAGAATCATAAAGGCTGGAAAAGACCTCTAAGATCATCTAGTCCAACTGTCTCCCATAAGAAAATTCTTTTTTTTTCTCTGCAAAGGGGCTTCCAATGATACAAAGATAAGTATTAATGCAGAGAAATGTTTCTTCTATTCTACTTAGATACAGTTTTCCTCCAGCATTCATAGAATTGTAGAATGGTTTGGGTTGGAAGGGACCTTAAAGACCATCTAGTTCCAACCCCCCTGCCGTGGGCAGGGACACCTCCCACCAGACCAGGTTGCTCAGAGCCCCATCCGCCTGGCCTTGAACACTTCCAGGGAGGGGGCATCCACAGCCTCTCTGCGCAGCCTGTGCCAGTGTCTCACCACCCTAACAGGAAAGAATTTCTTCCTAATATCTAGCCTAAATCTCCCCTCTTCCAGTTTGTGGCCATTACCCCTTGTGCTATCGCTACACACCCTTCTGAAGAGTCCCTCCCAGCTCTCCTGTAGGCCCCCTTCAGGTACAGGAATCTGGCCAGGTATTGTATCTGGCCAGATGCAATGTGACAGTCGGGTAGCAGTAAGACATGTAAGGCCAGACATTCCAAACTCAATCAAGAACTCAGCTGATGCCCATCCGAACCCACATGCACACAGGTGTGTCAGACCTGAATATCCGTAGCTGGATTCCAGTCGATATCGTACAGGATCAAGTGAGATGCTCCAACCAGATTCAGCCCTACTCCACCAGCTTTGGAACTCAGCAAAAAGATGAAAGCTGGACTGAATTTACTATTAAAACTATCAACAATCTGTTGCCTCTGGGAGACAGGCGTATGTCCATCAAGTCTAGTATAAGAATATCCGTAACTCTTGCATGTCTCCTGCAGTATGTTCAATGTCTGAGTGTAGTTGGATACCAGTACGACTCTGTCAAACAGTAAAGCAAACTGATCTTAAAATCTTAGACCTTGGCAGAGTTAAAGAGTAATAACAAATTGTTGAAGATAGCTAAAAAAATAAAACCATAAATCAAGCAAAATTAAACATCAACCTGAGGTTACTCATATTTCCTAAGGAATAGAACGTCTGGCATTATTTGAAGCACCTGCCGGATTTGGATGCACTATGTCTTACCGCCAGGTATTCAAACGCTAAATAATTAATGTTTTCGTTCACAACGGAATTTGGCTTAATGCACAGATTTCAGGGATCCAGAACCAACCACAAAGATAGAGTTAAAAAAAAAATAAATCTTCATTTATACAAAATAGCTGCTCTTAAGGCAGCATTTGCAGTGGGTGTTGTAGCAGCTACTAAATAATGTATCTGACTCTACTTACTGAGAAGGCTATTGAGAACTTCTAGAGACAACCTGGAAAAATTCTGATAAACAAAATCTTGGAAGTCAGATAAGAATGCAATGACTCCTGCCTACACTATATGACAGAAAAGAAATGGAATGAGGCAAGATGAAAGATATCACAAACAATATAGTTTTACAAGCAAAAAACAATTCACAACAATTCACACAAAAAACAATTCACAAACAATAAGGCTTTACTAAAAAAAAATAAGTCAGTCTCCTGATTCATTAGACTAATGACTCATACTATGTCAGTGTTATTTCTCTTAAATTTTGAGTAAATAAGTTTCAGCGATCTAAAAATCAAGAATTTTTGTCCTCCCAGGTATTGAGGATATCTACTGAGAGGACAAAGATGATTTTAATTTAAGACTTAAATAAAATAATAAGCTCAGTTAGGCATTCTCTGCAAGATCTTGTTTAGAGGTCTAAACCAAATGTACAAAATTCCATGCAAAAAATGGAAAAAAAAAAAATCAATTAAAAACAAGTACAGAAGCAATTTCAGGGAAAATGTGAAAAACTAACATTTTAAAAGTGTTTAAAAGTATTTTTATTTTTATAGGTGTCTCTACAATCAAACTATATCCAAGACTTGTTTGTAAAAACTTTGCAAGATAGATGAAATTCAACCTGAAAGAGATGAAATTCAAACTGAAATTCACATCTTTTCACTCAAAAATAGAACATACACTTCAAAAGAGTACTGGAATTGGATCTGTATATTGCAAAAAGTATTTAGTGATAATGAGAGAAGAGAAACAGTAGAAAAAGAAACATGAACAGTACTGAATTAAAGTAAAAAGGTTGCAAGGTAATACCTCAACACCAGCTGTAACTCAGCAGCTCCCACAGCACTGACACAAGACACTTTTCTCTGATACCCCTGATTCTTTTGATTTACAAGAAAAAAAAGGGTAGTACACTTAGATATTTATCTGTCATTGGTTTCAATGGATGCTAGGCGCATAAACTCCCATGACAGGCTCAGATTTCTAATTTGTAAAAAGAGAATATTAGGAAAAAGCAAATTCCATTACATCGGTGCCAAAAGATCTGCTGTTGCTTCTCACTGCTGAATTACAGCATGTCCTATTTAAACATCAATTAAAATAAAAGTTAAAAGCTAAATACTTTTGGAACAGCTGGACTTTGAGGCATGACTACATAAAAAAGTTATCATGAGACACAAGGGCATGTTGAGATTTCCATGAATCAGCAACTCCACGATAACCAACCACGTGCTTCCTATTAGCCCACGGTAAAGAGAGGTTTTCCTGCATGCCAATGACATTTGGCATGGGGGAAATAAGCAGCTGCTGTGCAAGATCACCTGTTGAGACTTGTTGCCCTGGATGGAAAAGGCAGCAAGCACTGTGCAGTTAAACATGATTAAAGAGGAAAGAAACTCATAACCCAGTCATTACAAATTTAAATTTAAAATAGTTAATACATTAAATAATTGTCTTCAGGAGATACAACGCATTGGGAAGGCTCTGCAGGTAAAGACTGTATGTCACAGTACAGTGGCTATGGCAAACTCTCTCTTAGTTGCTGGGTCTCAGTATGAAATACACAAGAATCTTTATCTGGAAATAATACAAAGAGCAACTTTGAAAATTGGGCAGCTGCAAATCCCAGGTTAGGAATTTCACAAGGAAGAGCCAGGAATACAATGCATAAATATGCCTGGCACCTCTGCAAACAGTTGCAAAGACTTTGTTTTGAATCTTATATCCCCACTATACAACTGAAAAGGAAAACAATATGCAGAAGGTCACTCCCTTTTACCTTTCCTTCACACTTGCCTTTCAGAAGAGCTGAGCTCTTGGATTGCTGCTAACAACTTCACCAGTACCTGCAATTTTCCTGAATCTGTTTCAGAGAAAGTGTTGGAAGTATAACCTTGTGGAAAGACATCTGCCAGACCTTCATAGAGACTGGACTCATCATGTTCATCACTCATCGAATCACGGGTTTTTTCCTATTAAAAATAAAAGGATTCAAGCTTCACATCCCCACTAAAATGTTGTTGTTTTTTTTTTGTTTGTTTGTTTTCTTTCTTGTATTAAAAAAAAAAGCTAGATTTTTTTTTTTTTACAAATACAAAAATAGGTATCAAAAGCTGCCACAAAGTAGTGTATCATGTGAGCATGACAACCTCCCAATACTGCACTGAAAGCACAGTTTTGAAACACTGAGAGCATTTGCTGTGGTTTCCACCCTCTGATCTGAGATGTTGAGCAGGGAACAACTTGAAATACTGAAAACCGGAAAATGCATTTTACTTCTATTTCTCTGCTTCCACAACCACACAGACATACACCCACAGCAAAGCCATAATTGGGGAAAAAAAAAATCAATACCCTGTTCACTCTTTCTAAGTCACGTGATACCTTATTACGGAACTCCANATTACCTGTTTTCGGAAGATATTGTCATTAGGATTCAGCTATGCAAGGAAAGTGGAAAAAAAGCTAGCAAGTCATAATGAAAAAAAAAAAAAAGAAGAAGAAATACAGGTAATAGTCTGCTGTAACTTGAAAATTGATGTTTCATGGGGAGGAAAAAGCCTAACTAATCAAACCCCACAACAGTAATAAATGACTTTCCCATCAGTCCTTTCCATACAAATAGTTTCCAAAGGGTTGTGCTCTCACTTACAAAAACATCAAATGCCTATACAATGCAGTGAAGGCAATGAACTCTACTTGGCAGCACTGCCATTTACAGCGATGTCTGCTGTGGACATCCCCACACAGTCACGAAGAATACCTTTTAAGACACCTTACTTGGACCTGGACGAGTATCCATATCAGTTAGTATTACCAAGTTCTAAATATCACGCCATTCATCTAATGGAATGAGAAAATTTATGTGGACATAACAAGGTGTAGAGTGTGATAGATTCCAGGAGAGCTGGAAATAGGGATAGATGATACCAATGATGTATTGAGCCTGCAGCTGTCAGTATCACTGAACTCAAGACTGTAGGAGAGGGAGGTTTCAGGGCAATCAGCAGACAAAATGCACAGAATGCACAGCTAAGCATTCTGTGTAAAGCTCCCATTTGTGTGTATTTTTACAAATAATCAGAGACAAGAGCAGGAGGGAAAATACATGAAGGTAACAAAGACTAAGAAAATACCTCAAGGTGATACGAAGGTGGAGAGATACCTTCCTTGAGTATGTTCAGACTTCCTAACATTTACATTTTTGAAAGCAAATCTCCTAAACCAAGTCAGACATGAAAAGGGAGCATGGAAATGACCTTAACTAACATGCACATTGACACAACATATTTCCAGTGACCTTGTCAGCTGAAATGACTAATGGCAGGCACCCACCCCCATGCAAACAGATACCTTTATAGCTTTGAACAGGAGACATGGATGATTGCAAAGTTTTTTCAAAGCTCCTATACATATTAGGTGAGGAGTATTTTCTAGCCTGCCTTGTAGACAGGATCTGATAACTCGAGAACCGAGCAGTTTTCGATACAGCTCAAGCTGCAGTGCTGTTGGCCAGCAGAAGATTATGCTCTCCTTTTTTGGGGGAAGAAACTTGTTTATAACCTCCTGTGTTCTCCTAAGAATAAAGAGTCCAGTGAGGCGTGTGAGTTCTGCTGCTCTTTTTTCTCCTAAATCCTTTTCCTCCTAAAAGAACAAAGCACAAAATTAATGCTCGTCTTGCATTTCATCAAAACAATTTTCTGTATGATTTTCATTTTAAATGTGTGTTACCACTTTCAGCATGGGAATGTAATGATTTATTCTACAGTTAGTACCACTGCATTAGCTTAATTCTAGGTGTGGTTTCTAAAGTCTTAAACAAAGGAAAACAATGTCCAGAAGAAATCCAAGGCTCAAATTATATTCCAGAAATTTCTTGTTTGATGCAGTAAAATCATGCAGATATTGCAGTACTGTGGAGAAATTAAGAATTAATAGACTATCCTCATATGGTAACTTACCTGGCGTTTTTGGGAATGCAAGATGTTGGAAAAAGACATTTTGCCTGATAAATAATAGCCATGATCTCAATACGCATGTATTTATTCATCCACCTCCCTTTGGAAAACAACTGAATTTACTCAAACAGGAAGCTGAAAAGCTTTTCTACCATTAATAATCCTGAGGTGCATTTTATTCCACAGAAAGCAGATTTCACATTGTTCTACATTGATTTCCTTCTATAATTGCATTTTTGTAAATAATTTTTTGTAAATAACATACCTCTGTCGCTGAAGGTTCTCTGGACCTGACAATGGGCTCCTCATAGACCCTTCTGTATGTGGATAAAGAACCAAGCACCCCTGGATTTACAAACTCTACTAATGCATAAAATTCTTGCAAGTCATTTTGGATTGGGGTACCTGGAAGGTGAGAAAAATAATTCTGCATTTGGCAATTTGTTCTTGAATCTGATAGAAGTACGATAGTTGAATGCAGAGTTTAATTTTGAGAATGCATCCTGAAGACAGATGTTTTGTTTCAATGGAAATTACTCAGAGTACTGAATTAATTTAGAACTTTATTGTGATTAATAAATTACTGTCTCCCTACCTGAACAGACTTCACACCTGGTTGCTTTGACAAAGGAATTCCAAAAGTCAATTTCTAAATCAATTTTATTAAATAACTGCAAAGGAAAATAATGAGTGTATATAAACAGAGTCCTGACTGCCTTGCAGAGGTTCCATAGTTCCCTATCCGTCCCTGAAGTTAGACAAATTTTGCATTTTTTTTAAATAAAATCTGTTTTTACAAGAGTGTGTGCACTTAATACCCATTGCCAAAATTTATATTGTGCTTCTGTCATATTTACAACACCTATTTCCTTTACCCCAAGCTGGCACTTTTAGCATAGCTAAATATTAAAAGTAACTCTAAATACTAACCAGTAAGGATAATTCTCCTCTCACAAGACAGACTAGTGAGGGCTGCCGCTGTCTTAATAGAGCTGTTTTTCAGACGATGTCCTTCATCACAGATGAGGAGGTTAAATTCTATAGCCTGAATTTGATCCAAAGATCGTAGCAGCATCTCATAACTGATTATCATAACTGAATAAAGTGGAGAACTGATGAATTCTTCTACTTTGTGGTCCTACAGGCATAAAGAAAAATGTATCATACAACTATTTTTTGGAGATTGTTCATCATACTCTTTAAGCAATGCTGTGTCTACAGAAATTTTTCCAGCAAGACACAGAACATTTACTGTCTCCTCCACGAGTCAGATTATTGATTGTTTCCTAATTTGCCAAGGAAATAAGGGATCTGAAACAGCATTTTTTTTTGTTTTATCACCTCATTAAAAGACAATTTATTATTATTTTAGACCTTGAGATCCTCTGAGACACATTACCATGAAGGTGAAAAGCACAGACTCCCTGTAACAGCTTCCAAGTCCTGGCACCTAGGTGAGCTTCAAATGGATAATTAAAACCAAGAGAACAAACAGGCAGAAGCAGCTGTACATTCACTTTGGGATCCCAAGCTGCAATGTCCAGTAGGACACTACCACATTCTGCCAACCTGAAATTCCTCTTCTAGTTTTGTATTTAACATGATATTCACTTTGTTAAAACCCCTTAAAATTGAAGGGTTGGTCAAAGGGTAAGCACAGCGTAGGACTCAAAATGAAGCCCCAGAAAACATGCCTGTCTATCAGTAAATAGAAACAATTGATCTCTAAACCCTGCATTAGTGGTCAGAAAGTGTCTGCCAGCCCCTCCACCCTTCAAACCCTTTAGGCTTTTTTTTTTTTTCCTAAACTCCTAAATGAAAAAACCAAAA
>VXAV01003549.1:136750-174800 GCA_013399715.1 Alectura lathami
TTTTTTTTCATTTTCAAATAGTAATTCTGGATGCTCATTCACATTCACTGTAAAATTCCTAGTGCTAAATGCAATCTGGCAGGTAAATGCCACTACCAGACTTTCCCTTCTCACTCAGAGTGCTTGTAGAATAACTGGAGAAATTTAAAACTTGCACTGCTTAAATTGGTGAGTTTATGATTTTCTTAGAACCCACGAGCACTGAAAGCAGGTTAGCACCAATGACATTGGTATCACTGTGCTCCCTGACACAATCAAACACAGTGGAAATCAGATACTCATTTTTCTGTCCTGTTTTCTGCTAATTCAAGAAGACAGGACTCAAAAAAACCACAAGAGCAACAGGGTGGCAGCTGATGCATTCCAGGCATTACTCTCTCTCTGCTTTTTTCAAACCCAAGCAAGCCTGTACATACATTGCTTTGCTATAAATGAATTTGAATTAACTTCTAAGTCACCGACTGATTTGCAAATTAAAACTGCCTGGTCCTAACACTGCTCACAATCTCACGATTGTAACAAAAGAGCAGAGAAGCCATGTCAGCCCAAACACTAATCAAATTATGTTTTGTAGCAACACGGTCCAATCCTACTTCCTTACCAAATATGTTTGGCTCAGTGAGCAATGTTAATTCTTGCTTTTCTTTCAGTAAAAAATAACTGCTTCAAGTTGACTGCAGCCTGCAGTTTGCAAGTCTTATTTTTAACTCTGATAACAACCCAAACTAACAGCAGCTGCTGCTAAAACTGCAAGACTAAAAATTGCAACACAGTTGACTTTGGCTTGACTGGAAAACCTTGCTGTTGCTTGTCTGTCTGACAAAGATAATAGTTTTAGCTGTTTGACAGGCTGAAGAGTAGAGATCCAACCTCAGCCATTCTCAGTTACCATCCTACTGACTGGAACATCTACAAGAAACTTACTTGTCTACCTCCTGCTAATCCTACACCTTCTCCAATTCAGTATATGAGCAACCAAAATCAACTCCTTCCTCATTTGGCCTCTCTGCTGACTTAGCACAGCCTTCATTTCCAGACTCTCTCCTTTGAGTAGCATTTGGTGTTTCTGAGAATAATGTTGTGCAGCCTGCTCCAGCCTCCCCCATGCATCTGCTCTATACGTAAGAAATACAAAGCTTTCCTTCCATCTCCCCCACTGCAAAAAAAAACACTGATTTTTCATCCTGTGGTCAACTTTGGTATTGGGAACTTTAAAATGCCTAAAACACTTTGTGTCCGTTATTCAAAGCACATTAACTTTAAGCCAGTTGTTCACACACGTGCAAAGCCAGTACCTCTTCCAATGTCTTTGCCTTCCATGTCTTTCAATATCACTGACTTTCCTTTTGTGACAAGAACAGCATCGCCTTCCCACTTCTTGTGCTTTTTCTTTGATGCCTTACACCACACAACACTGAAATACTTTGTGAGGCAGTCAGGTTCTTCCTGCACTGCTTCTCCCTTCGCTGTTCCTGATGTTGGCAAATATGCTGCATCTAAAAGGGAAATAAAACAACAAAGAATATCTCAGGTTCTCGTGATGCAGCGTACATTCATTTTCATTTCAAATAAACTGAGGACAATCTGTGCATTCCATCTTCTACAAACAAAGCAGCCTTCTTCCTCTCCTGGGCTGTTTATGTCAAGCTTGAACTGAGACAGACTGCACGTAAGGACTCATCCTGAAATAGGAACCATTAAATTGTTTTTGGAAAGTCTGTACTTTCAGGAAAATTACACTTTTTGGTACATCAACCAGAGAGCTCCTGGTTTGACACAATGGGTGGTAAGTGTATAGAAAGAACAAAGGAAAAGGCTGGAAAAAACACAAGGGAAACGAGCATGGGAGAACGACACTGAGATGGTGCTGGGCAACGTTCTGGAAGCAAGGGCAGGAATACAGAGCTCCAGAAAGGGAGCAAAGGAGGCCAGAAAGCAGGTCTGAAGCTGAAGTCATTAGTACTGAGATGTAGAGTAGCTCTAACTGCAATAAGGCAAGCAATTGTTTTCCTTATACCCTTTAAAAAGAGGTACTTGTGTAAGTGTCGAAATGGACCATGTCTTGAGTATGCAGCAGCTCAAATGTTGTTACCAGGCTGAGACTGATTTTGATTTGTCAGCAGTTAGCTCATTAGAAGTATCACAAATATAAATGCTACTACAAAATGTTTAGGTTAATAAGGTTAAGAATAGAGCAGACAGCACCTGATCACAATATCACTGAGAATAAATGCATGCTTCCAAGAGTTAGCTATCTGACATGAGTTGAGTAATGGCAGATAAGTCCTCAGCATTATCTAAAGGAATATCTGCAGCATTCCTTTTCAGCACATGCACAGCTTCAAAGAGAGAATCAGACTAATTGTCATTAAAATACCCGTGCATGCTGGTTAAAGGCTTAGATCGGTTTGCTCCTTTGATTCCATTTGGGATTCAACACTGCACAAATCTGTTACAAAAAAGTGCTTATGCCACAGGCCAACCTTTCCAAAATTTCCAAGTGTGCTGGTGTTTAAAGGAGAAGCAGTAAGAGCTAAAGTTAGCTTACAATAATGGTGAGTCAACTTTATAATAACACAAGGCAACTTCACAATAAAGCAACAGGCAGCTTCATCACTTACACGTCAAGTCTACATTTTCCTAAAACTGCAAAACAGTAGCAAGTTACAGGCCTAAAAGTGTCCTGTGGGACAGGTGCCCCTTCTCCAAGGGGTAACAGAAGCCACTGGGCACAGGCACACCGGAGCAGACCACCTCTTTTCGAAACTCTGAGTGGATGAAACCTGGGAAAGGAGACAGACAGCAAGAAGAAATCCTTGCAGTTTTGCAGAAAGGTTCAAGGGCTCTTCAATAATCACAAGTAATAAGATTTGGAGGAGCAAAGGAGAGAGAATAAGAGAGAGAAAACTCTTACCCTGCTAAAAATACAAGACATTTGATTCTATTTTGAGTTTCTACATGCCAGCTGATGCAACAAAACAAATACAAGACTGTTTTCTCTTTGCTTTTTGAACTGGTTCTCATTTTTTAATCAGCAACAGCTATTCCTTTCCTCATTTTAGGATTTTAAACTAGTCACTGCAAGAACAAGAGATTTTGCGGCAGAACTGTCTTCTCCCCTGAGGGATGCCCAGCCACAACCAAACGGCCTCCTCCTGGTCTCTTCCACTGACCTCCCACATGAGTTTGGTGACCCCTGAGATCTGTTTTATGGTCATTGCTCAGTGTTATCTGAGTCACCAACAGGCTAACTTTTAGGTCAATAACAATTCTTCAGATTCTTCTTATCCCCACTTCAGTTAAAAATATTAGAAACAGTACTGGAAACTGCTAGCATTTTGTGACGGTGATTTCTGAGGAAGAGAATTTCTAAAGCAAACTGCCCTCAGTGAGCAGCAAACTGGAGACCTGTATTCCAGCATTCCCTAGTATCCCGGGGAGACCTCACTGCGGCCTTCCAATACTTAAAAGGAGCTTACAGGCAGGAGGGGGACCGACTTTTTGTATGGGTGGATAATGGTAGGACAAGGGGGAATGGGCTAAAACTGAAAGAGGGGAGGTTTAGGTTGGACATCAGGAAGAAATTCTTCCCTGAGAGAGTGGTGAGGCGCTGGCACAGGCTGCCCAGAGAAGCTGTGGCTGCCCCATCCCTGGCTGTGTTCAAGGCCAGGCTGGATGGGTTCCTGGGCAGTTTGATGTAGTGAGCTAGTGGCTGGCAGCCCTGTCCACGGCAGGGGGGTTGGAGCTAGATGATCTCTGAGGTCCCTTCCAACTCAAGCCATTCCACGATTCTGTGATTCTATGATTCAATATAACACTACCATGTTCCTATGGAAAAACTGAAAATGAATGGACTG
The DNA here is from genome assembly GCA_013399715.1 of Alectura lathami. Taxonomy (NCBI): domain Eukaryota; kingdom Metazoa; phylum Chordata; class Aves; order Galliformes; family Megapodiidae; genus Alectura; species Alectura lathami. Next base: position 140,608 of record VXAV01003549.1, read on the forward strand.
CAATGCTCAGGTTTCTTCCCTCAATTTCTCTTTTGAATTATCATAATTTCTGTTTTTAAAAACACCTAATTATGATTTGTTTCACTGCTACACAATGTATTCTCCTTTTACCTATAACTACAGTACAGCTTCAGACAAAAGTGTTCAGGTATTTTTCTTTTTCCACAGCAAAACCCTTGCTGAGTAAGGCACCACCTTCCCCAGAGCTGGTTGTGCTGAGACCCTGACCTGCAGGTGTAGGCTCTGAGCTGCGCTGTTAATCAGTTTGGACTGAGAATAATGAGTAACAGGAATGAATGTGCACCAGAGCAAGAGGAAGACCAGGAAATCATTCCCACTCATCTCTCTCCCAGATGGCCACCTGCCTCCCTGGGGGTTTCTTTAACCGTGGAGAAACTGTAGCAAGTGACAAATCTTCCTGCCATGGTGAAGGGCATGAGAATCTTAAAAATGTGGGTAATAAGGCTTGAAAAGCTTCCACAGAGATGTACCTGGCTGGAAAGCAAGGGCTTAAGTTTCAAGAGACAAACCGTCGCTTACTCGATATGAGGAACAGCTTCATGGAGGTGATGATTTACAGAAAATGGGACAGGATCCAGGAAAGGGGATGGGGGGAGCGTTCCAATGGCAAACCAGCTTAACCAGTTTCTGCTGAGCAGGATTTGGAGGAAACCTATCGATGGGTTACTCCCTGTGCACTGAGAAAGCTGCATTATGAGAGGCCACCAGATGTAAATCAGCGTGCACTCAGGGCCTGCACAGTGTGCCTGGCAGCCATGTAGCCGCGCATTATAAGGAGTGTGGCATGCTCCAGCGAGCAGGACACCGGACCCGCAGCCCAAGATGGGGCTTAATGGATGGCTTAACCCTGTCTAAATGCAGATGCTGCTAAAACCCGTGAGCGTCCTCCTCCTCCCCCACTGCTGCTCATCCAGCACAGCAGATCGATGAAGACAAGGAAACGCGTGGTTCCCAACAAGGAGACCGTCCCTTCCCTTGCTGCAGCCATGGTTAGGCTGGAGTGGTTTTGGAACAGGTGGATCTCTCAAGTTGCTTATCAACTCTGCACCTGGACTTTCACATCATGGTGTGGAGGGGCAGCCCCTGCACTGTTCTGAAAGTCCTAAACAAAGAGGCATTGTCAAAATGCAAAAACTGCAGCTCAGGAAAACAATTCCGATTCCACTTGACCTCTACAGTACAAAAGAATAAATTAAAAAAAAAAAAAAAAAAAAAAAAAAAAAAAAAAAAAAAAAAACAGAGAGGTAGGCAGAGCCAAACATTTGGACTGAGATAAAAGATTTGGACTCTGAATGAATCACAGCTGAAACTCAATGGCAGCATTCTCCTGTAGACTCTGCAGCCACCTCTGCATCCGCGCCATCCACCTGCTCTGCAGAGCCAACGTCACCCCCGTCATCTGAGCAGAGATTTTTTACAAAGCTGTGAGAGCAGATGTGTGCATAGTAGTTAAATAACTCGTTCTGTATGAAATAACAGAAGTGTTAAACACTTTCAAGTGTTAAACACTTCTAAGATATCCCAGGAATGTTTGAAGAAATGTTAGACAGAGATAGTATCATCGCTCATTTGCAAAGCAATTTCAGTCTAATGATAAATTTAATACTAAGCTAGCATGTAAATGTATATTACTGTGCCTTGAAGATGGAAAAATTTGTAATAACTCTTCTCACAGCACTTCTGTGAGATGTTTTATGAGGGATGCAACCATGAAGACTTGAGCTGACTCGCCCCAGAGCCACAGGAATCGATGGCAGATGGGACCACATCTGAGCGGCATCACTGCAGTCCAGTGCCTCATGCCACTCTCCTACACCCAGCGCAGCACGTGTCATTCGTCCTGCATACACCAGCACTGCTGGGAAAAAAAAAAAAAAAAAAAAAAAAGCAAACCTGATTTTAACAATTTCACCCATGCTGATGTCTGTGGAACATTTTTTGTTTCAAGACTTTTTAAGAATTTTTGGTTTTAAAGCTAAAGTAATTTTTTCCCCTCCATTTCACAGCAGCTGAATGAGCTTGTTGAAAGACTGGTATTTCAAGCAGGAATATTTTCTTTGAAAAGCATTTCATTGTTTTACATTCAAACTTATTTTTAAATAAAAGTATAAATGGTCAAATATTGATCATAAAATACTGGTTTAGGGGAACAGAGATCATAGATGAATGCAATTTTAGTCACACTAACCTATTGTTCCTTGTAGAAGCTCTAGTAACTCAGTGCTCTGGAGAAGAATCTAGAAATCTGGGGAGAAGGTAGTACTTCGTCTTCCTTTTGGCCAGGGCAGAACTTTTTCCATTCCTGAGAGCTAAAAGCTCTTGGAAATCAATGCAGTTTGCACATTCTCTGCAGCTTAATTTCCTGAGGATTACACAGTGGACATGCTCTAACTGAGGCCGAGAATAGCTTTCTCTGTAGTCACAGCTCTCACTGCTCAGACCAAAGCTGGGCCCCTTCCAGGCACGTCAGCAGGGAATTTCTCTTTGTCCCTCTCATTCAGAGACATCTCCCTTCCTAAAACAGAACAGGAAAAGATGGCAGCAGGGATAAAGGGCAGCTACATGGAATAGCTCCTCGGGAGAAGAAGCCTGAAAAGAAAGACTACAGCTGGAAATGAAGGCTGATGTTAGAACAGAAAAAATTGACAACTGTGTAAGAGAGCAAAAGTCAGAGCTGGAAGCAGAACACACAGCGAAGGCTAGAAAATAGTAAGGGAGTATACAGAGTAAGAAGACAACAGATTGCATTAGAAGGAAGGAAGGAAGGGGAGACTGGAACCAGATTCTAGCCTAAGAGTTAAGCAACAGAGAGAGAGCTGGGATTTTCTGAGCAAGAACTGGAGCAATGAGAGCCCACTGAACCTCATCTCTGTCCTTCAAAATTCAAGGTTCAGTAAAAACGTATGGCTTGCTGGAAGCCACCAGGGGAAATCAAGGGAAGACAGAGAAGGAAGAAATGAGAACAGGAGCTGATTAGGCAGTGGCAGGGAAAATAAAGTGACAAGTGACAGGGGAGAAAACAGCAAAGGACAACAGGGTACTGCAGCATTAGAGATGGCAAGCAGGCGAGCACGAATGGGAATGTCTGTACGAAGACAGAAGGGCACTCAGATCAGTTCATCTCCTCGTAAACAGGGACCCCCCACTTCCCTCATCATCCTAGTTTGACTTTTTTCGCCAATTCAGTTTCAATGACCTGGATCCGTTCGGCTGATCGCACCCCGTGAGACCATCAGTTCTGAGTTTAGGCCTGGTGGAGTCAGGCAAATGATTTGTAATGGACAAGTCAGTGTAGACCAAAGAGGAGCTACAGCTTGGATCATCTTGCCATGCTCCCCAAGTCCCTTTGGTACTTTCTGCTCTTTAACCCGACCATTTTTTAGTCTTTCAGCTTGTTTGCTGTTAGCAAATGTGCAAAATTCACTGGGCGAAACACTGCAGGCCACTGCAGTAGTGGCTTACACTGAATGCAGCAGCTTCCTGATGCAGCCATTCACTTTGTCACCTCAAAGGGTAAAGATCAGAGTTTCAACCTTGTCTGTCTTACACAGATGAAAACATCAAATGATATGGAATAATATATTTAGAAATGTTAACTTGCTCTAAAAGCCAAAAGAATAATAACTATAACCATGCGGTACCAAAATACCTTACCCCCTCAAAAACCAGCTCATATTAAGTCAGCAGTTTTGAGATAAGATAAGCTAAACTTCGAGAACTGGATGTTACTTGCATTTTTTTCTAGAGTTTCTTTGTGGTGAAAGGAAATCATTTAACCCAAAGTTTTCAGCAGCAAACATTTGTCTGAGTGTCTGATTTGAGATTCAGTCTCATTTGCACTCACTGAACACTCTCAGGTGCAACTGGAAGTTGTGGTTTGAGTAGATCAACTGTAGAATTACAGAACTGTAGAACGGGTTGGGTTGGAACCTGCTGTGGGCTGGTTGCCACCCACTGGATCAGGCTGGCCAGGGCCCACCCAGCCTGGCCTCGAGCACCTCCAGGGATGGGGCATCCACAGCTCCTCTGGGCAGCCTGTGCCAGGGCCTCACCACTCTCTCAGTGAAGACTTTCTTCCTTTTATCTAATCTAAATCTTCCCCTTTTCAGTTTAAAGCCATTACCCCGTGTCCTATCCACTACATGCCCGTGTAAAAAGTCCCTCTTAGTTTTTCCTGCAAGCCCCATTAGGTACCGCAGGCCTCAGTGAGGTCTCCACAGAGCCTTCTCCAAGCTGAACATCTTTCAGCCTTTCTCCACAGGAGAGGTGCTCCAGCCCTCTGAGCATCCTCATGGCCTCCTCTGGACCCGCTCCAGCAGCTCCACATCTTTCTTGTGCTGAGGGTCCCAGGCCTGGATGCAGCATTGCAGGGGCCCTCACAAGGGCAGAGTAGAGGGGGACGATCACCTCCCTCTCCCTCCTGGCCACCCCTCTCTTGATGCAGCCCAGGGTGCCATTGGCCTTACTGGCTGCAAAAGCGCACTGCTGGCTGGTGTCAAGCTTCTCTTCCACCAGAACCCCAAGTCGTTCTCCGCAGGGCTGCTCTCCATCCATCCACCCGTCCCCCACTACTTGTGCAATACACTGAAGCTCTTAGATAACACAGTCCTCGTGGATTCAACCTACACCTTCAGTATTAATGGAGCTTTTTGATCTTTCTCCGTGCCTCAGCTCCCACTTCATCTCCTAGGAAGTGGAGACGATAAGACGATAGCAACGTCTCCTCTCACAAGGACGTTGTGGAACGCAATTACACTTGTAAAGTGCCCAGCACCTATTGTGATGGGCACCAGGGGAAGAAAAACATCAGAAAATTAATTCAAAATAGTGTGATGAAATCAAGGCATAAGTCTATAACTGAATAAAAAGGAGGGAAGAAAACACCAAGCAGTAGCTCACTGAGCGGACACAGTCCATTCTGAAACTGGCAAGGAAGCCTACAGAAATGGAATAAGTGACCGTGCAATTAACGACTGCACCACAATGCACAAGAGGCTGGAAACAGGCCATGCATATTTGCAGGGTTTTGGGTACCTGAGTCTGTAACCCTAATTTTCTTTTGCAATAGGAATTTTCTGTATACAATGAAGGAGATGACAGATGTACTTAACTTGAACAATGAGGAACATTCGCCTCATCACCATTTAATGAAACTTTTAGCTCTTAAGGGTATCAGCTGCAGAGCAGGGAGGAAAGCTTACACTTTGAAAATTATAGCTCCGTGGTAGAAAACTATTCTTAAGCCTCTCAGCTGTCTAAAAATCCAACTGACTCCAGCTTCCACTGTAAAAATTTAATGAACTAAGCTGAAACCTTCTGTCAAGTCCACAGAAATAGATGTGCAAGTCCTATTATCAAAGGAAAAAGCAGCATCACTGAGAATTCTGAAATGCTGCAGGCATCATATGGTGCAGCAAGCCAGCTCAGCCCAGTAAAATATTGGAGCCATTCAAATGCCATCCAAGCTCAGCATTTACTATTTCTCTTGCTGTTGCCATCCATGCCGAAAGTTGTTTAATTTGTCCATTAAAGGCTTTTTTACTTCAAAAAATAAATGCAAAAGTGGTATCAGAAAGCAACGTTTATACTTAGGTTCTGTAAACATTGAATGTTTTTGCAATAAACGACAGGCTAAGTAAGATATGTGGAAAAATTCTGAGTATTTAAATGATCAATAAATCCAAATTACTCAGACATATAGAAGCAAAGCAAAGCAAAGTTACTAGACTGTTAAACAGTCACAGGTTAATTGCAGCCCTCTCAAAAAGCAGTCACTTCTTGAAGCAGCTTGCGGAGATTTAAATGTGCATTCTTTTGTGCTCAAATGGCAAGGGAAGGTACACAGCTAAAGACGCATGTGGCACTTTGAAAACACATGGTTCTGCATTCTCTAAGCATTTGCTATTGATTCTGGTTGGTTCTTTTTATTATTAAAAACAAAACTATTTCTGTGATCTATAAAATTTTGTTTATAAAATCTAAAGGCTTTTAGATCTGTAGGAAGCAGAAAGCAGGGAGAAAGGGATTTATTAAGATTATGTATACTTCGTATTAACATCTATTTTAGCACATATGAGAAGGTAAAATATTTTTTAGTCTACTGTTTGTGCTTGTTAATGCCCATCTTTGATTTCCCTGGATTATAATAAAGTGTGTACAAAATAACCAATAAAACTTATGCCCACCATCATAAACATGAAACACAATATATTCCTATCTAAATTATTTAAACAGGACTGTTTAAAATTTATGACATTACCCTGGAAAGAGGCACACAAAGGATGAGTCACATTCTTGAGAATTTTCATGTGTTATGCAGCAGTGATTACTTACAGAGTGGCTGACGAAATCTTTGGAAAGGGAAGGAGTAATCTTTCCAAATCAAGTTACATAACTTTGATTTACATAAATGTAATCCATTCAATAGGCCAAGCAGAAAAGTAATATTTATGGGCATGGCATAAAAACTTAGGGCTTTAGCTGTGATTCTTACAGGAAAAGCAGAAATAAAAGGGAAGATGAAGGAGGAGGGAAGAGGAGAAATTGACCCTTGTGGAGGGATGTGGTGCTTATTGTGCTGCCTCTGCTACACGGTTTAAATTGCCCAGAAATTCCGATGCAAATTAATACCACGACCCCACGCAAGGAGCCATAAATTCAGGATGCCTTTGGCAGAACCTACCTTGTGTCACCCTTCTGGTTTTGGCCCTAACCTGATTACTCAGCCAACGCTGAAAGGCTCGGAGATGTGGCAGCTTTCGCCAGCGTGGGGCCCACTCGCTGTTCCCAAGGGACCGCTCCGGCCCTCGGTGTCCCCTGCCAGTTGCCCAGCAGCACGCGTGGCTCCAGCTCTTCTTATCGCAACACCACACGTGGACCTCGTGGGGTAGGTATGTGTGTGGGCGTACACGTGCACAGAAAAGGATGAGAGAGAACAATGAGTGAGCTCATCTCTGCCCTCTTTCATCTGAAATCAGTCTTTACAGCTGCCCTTTACATCTTCAGAGTTGAAGTATCCGGCCCTGCCAAAACACACTGAACTTCTGGGCTGCTGAGGAACGTCGTTGGTACCATCTTAGAAGCTGGTTTAGGAACAGCATATTTTCAAAACTAAACTATAGCAGATTAGTATGTACAGACACATAAAAAACCTCTTCTGAAATGAACAAAATTTATCTACTAGAAATAATTATAACAAACAACAGCTGCTAAATTCCCTAAGCAAGCTTAATTCAGCCCTCCTGTGCGCACACTGTGCAGTACCCTGCATCACATAAATACAAACTGGATTTTCCAGGCTACTCTTGGTCTTGAGCTTTTAGCAGAAGAGACGTGAGCTCTTCAGCTGTACAGTTCCACAGCTTTGGAGCTGTCCTGCCAGAACGGCTCGAGATCCTCGCTGTCACGTCAGCCTCTCCGCATCTAAACCAAGTGACTTCCTCACAGGGGCTGCCAGGCCTGCTAGGGGCAATAATAATAGCTATTGATATTTATATTTTAATTCTAATACTCATTTGTATTTCAATATCCATATGGATACATGGATTTTGGATACACAGCATATCCAATTTTAATTCTGTATTTCTGATACACACCATACATAAATATTCCTAGACCCCACAGAACTGTATTAGCAGTAGCAACAAGTGGACTAAGTAAAATTTACCAGCAAACTGCTGCTGAGTTATGGCAGGTTACTTCCTGTAGCATGATACCTTCAGTGATTAATAACGGGTACAACTTGAGATTACTGCAACAGATTTTATCCGTATAGCACAGAGGAAACAAGTAATGCTGCAGCAACTAACCACGAACAGCACAAAATCCCTCCTCTACCATCCCCAAAATCAGATAAAGGCTTTGTCCTATCCCTTCACTGTTAAATTAAATCTAAACATATAATTGACAATTTATAAACTCATTTACTGTTCTAAGCACACAGAAGTTCTGATCATTAAAAACGGACACATTTTGAGAAAGCATGACAATACAGACAAGGATCATACAACGACATGAAAAGTGAGCAAATGGCAACTCACAGGACACTGGAAGCAAAGTGACTGAGCCTGGACATCAATGACATATGGAGGGCTATCATAGTCCAGATAAATTATTTTTAGCTGCATTATCGCTAATTTACACTCGTTGTGATTATGCTAACTAGAAGAAATGGAAATAATGACTTTTTAATTCTGCATGCATATTTAAAATATGAAAAATGAAGTACAATTTTCATGTCTGCAGTTTTGCTAAAAAGCAAATAGAAATCACACGTAACGTGGAGTAACTGCTGATTAAGCATGGAGTAAAACTTATATAATATTCCTCTCATGTGACCAGTACAGATGTACCGGGGTCGTACAGGTGTACCAAGGTGCTGTGCTTGCTCAGAAACATTTGGGTGCATCAACAAATCACTTTGCAATCACTGGGATAAAGTGGCGTGCAACCCCACAGCACTTAAGAAGGACAAGGATGCTGGAGAAAGTTGATGCTTGCAGAATGCTGAGCTTCCCCATGGGTTCCCTGTCCCTGACCCATCTCCTTTTACACACAAATCACAGCCGAGGTTTTCTACTACTTCAGCACTGAAAACTGCAGGTATCAGAAGCAAGAATTCTACCTTAGATCTTTTTAAAACACAACAATCTAAAGTCTGAATGTCCTGGGGTAAATGTGTCACAGAAGCATAGAATGGTTTGGGTTGGAAGGGACCTTAAAGATCACCTAGTTCCAACCCCCCTGCCCTGGGCAGGGACACCTCCCAATAGACCAGGCTGCTCAGAGTTCTGTTAGGTTTAACCTTCCTATAATGCAGATTGGAGCAAAAATAATTTTCAAGAAAAAGGGAAAAAAAAACCTAATTATGTTTACAAGCTCCCTCTCTAGCCTGGGGCAATCCTATGGACTTCATCAACATGAGATTCAATCACCTTGTGAAAACATGCTGCATTTGAACTGTGGAAAGACAGCTTGTCTAGCAAACCTGAGCCTCACAATTCTCCACTTGTTCCTCCTATTTAGAAACAATTCTTTTACAGTTATAAGCAACAGAACGGCTTTGCCGTTTGCGAGCTCATGTCTATCCATTTTCATTCTCTGGGGAAAAAATCCCAAGCAAGAAAATACATGGAAATATAAATGAGGGAAAGTGATTGAAAATAGTGAGGTGGGGGAGGCTAGGAGAGAGGAGTGTGACAAGCAAGATTAGCTGTAAGTAATCTTTGCTGGTCTTGGAGTACCTCTCTCTTCTGCCATTTTTACCTGATAAGAATTCTGATGTAAGGCAAGCACAGCCAACAAGACGATGCCAGAGGAGCTGAGAGCTTACAGGGAGGATGAGGAAAAGTTAATTAGGGAGCAGCTGACAAAAGCATAGAGTGGCAATTAGACAATTAGTTGGGTGAAGTTACACAAGGTGTTATCACAATGATCACAAAGTTATCACAGTTACAGCTTTTTACTCTAATCCTAAAAAAAAAAAAAAAATCCGTTAGATGCTGGGAATTAAATTAGTCCTAGAGCCTGTTTATTTCAGTTATTGTAGTAGAAGGACATGAACATATGGTAGAAGTTTGCCCTTGCCTAAAATCATTCTGCTTGTACACAGCACTTTGTAAACATGCAGACAGGGAATGCCACTGCCAGATACAGTGAAGGGAAAAGGAGGATAAGAACGCGGGTGCAGGAGGGAAGGGCTTCCTACCATCCCTTCCACACAGGCTACTGAAATACAATTTGCTGGTACAGTATAAAATAATAGTACTGTAAGGTCCAGAAGGACTAACCACAGGCCGTATGTGCCTGCGCCAACGTTAGGAACACACAAAAATCCCGAGAACAGGCAGCGAGAAGTGAGAAGTCTGACACAGGCAGATAGCCTGATACTGAGAAGCAGACGTGGGGTAAGAAAGAAAGGCAGATCCACCAGCACGGAGAGGCACGGCACAGCCAGCACCGCACCGCACTGGTATCAGCCACGGAAAGAGGAAACGCTTCTGTGCTGAAGCAGGGATTCAAGAGATCCCACCCCCCAAAATAAAAGAAATACATCAGAGAAGAAAGAAACCTAGAAGCATGCAAGATCTCTGAAATAGAGGTGCTGCCTGCAGGTAAGCATGGAAGGCATTAACAGGGCACACTGGTTATGAGGAGACAGTTCTGGCCAGGCCCGTGTATTTCATTTATTTCTTGACTCATGTGCGTCCTTCTCCCTCCAATATCACGAGTGTAATAGGCAGTTTGCTCTACCCAGAATCTAAGTTCTGCATCTACTTCGCCTTTCAAGTACAGGAAGCACTGCAAGCTTTCGAAGACTGGAAATTCCCTGGTTCTAGTTCTTGAAATAAAGATACCACGTCAACAGAGACCTGAGGCCACCCCTTGATGTAGCTCATGGAGAACAGAGAATTAAACTGAAAATATCCTGAAGTCTCTGCAGAGCATTCTGGTGGCCAAGATTCGGCTAGCTATAACTCAAAACCACTGCAAGATATTCAGCCACTTGGGAATTATTTTCTGGACTAGAAAAAGGTGTTCATTTGCATAATGTGTAAGGACAGCAGCGACAAACAGGAATTAATGCTTAGCACTGGAAACCAGCATCTGACTTTCAACTGCAGAGACAAACTCAGGCATTTCCAAATGATGAGTGCAGGGAATGTAGGGTTGTTACACGTTTCTGAGAAGCTACATTTCAGATGGCAAAGCAGAACAAATAAAACGTGTCTTTCTTTATTACAGCCAAGTCTTTTAAACTCAGGGAGCTGAATATCTCACTGAAGTGTTCCTAGCTATACAAAAACAGATCAATGTCCTTGAACTGAAAAAGACAGAAGCAAGCCAAGGGCTGTACAAGAACAGAGGCCACTCATTCAGACATCACTTTCAGCACATTCAAAAATTCCCAAAGGAACAAATGCTTGACGAGATCTCTTCTCTACAACACAACTGGAAGAGGAAAAGCACGGGGCAGATCCGATTGATGACATCTGTTTTCACTGTCTGTATTTTCCCTCGGTTTTCCTCCTGTAACCTGTTCAAGTTGTCCTGGGCACTGACAGTCAAGATGATTGCTCTCTCACCACTCATAAAATTTTAACTTTAAGCTCCGCTGGCCCCTGGACTGAACGGACATGGTTCCAGCCCTCAGTGCCTAACAAGCATTTATCCCCGCAGTTCAAAGGTAAACCAATTCACTCAGAAGGCTGCCAAGTAGCAAGGCTCACCTCCAGACAGTCTGCTAGTGCAAACCGGTGCCCGTACTCAAATGCTGAGGTTCTGTGGGAATGGAGAAAGAAGGAAATTTAGGACAACAGTGACAGGAGCGACAGTAACAAGCAGCCACAGGAACACCCTCCTTCCTATTGCTTTTGTTCTTCCTGTTGTTGGGGCCCTCTCCGACGGGAGAAGCGGGAGGAATTACATTTCCTTTGCTCACTCTTTTTCACTTGTTGCTGGGCACAATTTCCTTTTCCTATACTATAGCTTAGAGGAAGGTGAAAGTGTCGTTACAGGGAATAAGGAGCCAGAGGTTGTCGTGGATCCATTCATAACAGGCAGGAGACCAAGAGTTATGAAGAAATTAATTGCTAGGGCTTAGGCTTTCCAGGTAATTTTTTTCCAGTTATGGATGTTATCCTTACTGCAGAGGAAAGTGCTGCTACCAGGACAGACAGAAGAATCAATTTCTTTTTTATATCGGGCTTTTTATTTGAAACTATTCAAAAGACCAGAACAACTGCATTTATAAAAGGTAACAAGAATAACAAAGAATCTTCTGCTGATTTCAAGTCACATAACTTACAAACAGAAGCTATTTCCTTCTCATAGCTTATAGCCACACTGACACCAATCAAAGGCACCTGCAACTTAGTTGCACATGCACTGTAGTAATTATGCATGCAAGTGAGCAAATGAGACATTTTCGTGGTTGATCACCAGTATAATCACTCTAACTGAATCATAGGAACTGTACACACAAATTACCGCATGCAGTTTTAAAAATGAAGCGTTGCATTCGTCGGCTCTATTTTGGTGATGTCCTATGGAAACACTCACCCACTGAAAACAAGTATTAACTTTTTAGAAGATGTACATTTATTCAACTGTCTACTGAACATTAAAAAAATATAACAATCCCATAATTTTGTTTTCCAAGCTGATACATCAGCAAAATTTCACCACTGTCATACAATTTACTGACTTGAAAAGAATAACGTATCTAAACGCGGCCTCTTAGTCCTCCTTTTCATACGCGTTTATTAACCTGTAACTTCATTAATATACGAAGGATAGGTAATTATTTGAAAAAATAATGCATACGATCACATTTTTTAAAAGAACTCAGCTAAATTGCTATTTGCAATTCTATTAGAGACACATGGAAATATTTAAGAAGTTGGGATTTTCATCGTCCTAAGTGCTTAAATCTCAGGATTTGGTAAGAGCTGGTGCTCTCAAACCCATACAGGGCATTTTTGTTAGGGTACATAAACAACAACATGGAAAATAGGCTTTCATCTTTCAAGACCGTATTAACATAAGGAACAATTTTGCTAGGGCAAAAGCATTCATTATTAAGTATGTCAAGGGATATGACAGAAGTAATAAAATATTTAGATATTGCTGTACTCTGGCAGATCACGGCGTAGTCGTATTGCCTTTAGCTTCTCTACTTTGATTTTTGTTCGCAACAGTTCTTCTTCCAGCTGCTGCTTTCTTTTCAAACCATCTCTTTTCTCTTGGACATAAAGCCCGATCTTTCTTTGGTTTTCTAATATTATTTGGTGCTCTTCTTTCAGCATTTGCAACATCTGCGGGTCATACCCACACATTGGTCTAAAGCGTTCTCCAACCTCAAGCCTAAAAAACTCATCTCTTCTTGGTACAGGAGAGGGAGACATCATAACTCTCATGTCAACTGACGACACTGACGTTGAAGGAGACCTTTCCATGATATGCACCAACTGGTGCTCTTCCTCTTGTTCTAAGCTCTCACTTTGCTGCGAGTCTATAATCAACGAAGGAGGAGGTTTGACATCCTCTTCTGACTGCAACTCCATCATGACCGTCGCAGGATGGTGATCCAACATTGCCTGTGGTGAACTGGTACCAGCAATCGTTTCTTTATCGATACTAGCGCTAGAACACACAAAACCATATTTAAATCAGCCATGAAAAACTATTTGGAAAAGACGTAGTTGTGAGTAACCAAAGCCTCAATGCAATACTGCTATCTGTGCCCAGAACTGAACTTCATTACATGAACAGCCGCTGCACCCCTCCTGTTCCCACCACACATACACAGCCCTGCCTTATTTCGATCCTACTGCTGCTCTGAAGGCAGCATAGCCCAGAGAGAACAATCCTGGTGGGCCCTCGTTGTGAAACAGGGTAAGCAAGCATTAGTGATAAGTGAGAATAAAAGCAAAGCAGCAGCAGGTGATGCAAGTGACAGAGGAAACAGTTTGCATAATCTAGAAAGTGATTTTAAAAGGCCATAAACTTAGATTGTGTCGAGTATGGCAGAAACATTTCCATCTCGCAAACTTACTCATCTCCTCCTCTTCTAATGTGTTCCCTGTTTCTGACTCATGCACCTAAATGTTTAGGGTTGTTTTTTTTATTTTTTTTTTTTTTTTTTGTGGTAAAACAATGACTGAGTAAAATTACACAACGAGCCTGGGGAGAAGAAACCACAGCCCAGATGACAACTCTGCCAGCAGATCAGGGAATCAAGCTAATCCCTGTTCCTTCCCTTTGAATCAATGACCTCACTGGTTTTCTGAAGCTTCAAGAGAAGGCAGGAAAATGTCACCATTAAGAACAGCCTGTAGCTCTGTGCAGCACTCTTCCAGCTTTTCTGAAGTACAACACCCACTTGACTCATCTGCCTTTGTGTAAACCCCTGAGTCAGCAGCACCTCCAGTCATGATTTGACATTACATTGGCTGTGATGACATTAATGGCTCAAGGTGCTCCTGCCTACTTCTCCACCAGCTGTGTTTGAAAACCTACAGCTCTGCACATCGCTCCTTTATTCAGGTAACACTTTTGTAAGCCAGATCAGCTTCCTGAACTATTTTACAGTAAGGATCTACAAAGGATACCTTTAACACAGAGCAGCTGCAGACGTGAGACATTCCCCAGCCCTCAAAGCAGCGAGCTGCTGCTAGCAGCTGAGGGCAGTGAGTGAATCCAGGGTTAATTCAACACCCACAGATGCTCCCCAACCCTGCAGGACCCCTAAGTGCTGTCTATTAAACTGGGGGTATGTAGGGGGGTGTATTGTGTATTTTAACTCCTTGTGAGCTCTACAATCCACCGTTTGAGGAGCACTACCTGATTATTCAAACACTGCCCTGGTTTGCAGCACATGTGGGTTCAAATTCCCAGAAGCACGGGAGAAATTTAATTTGTACATCCCACTTTTGAGTAGGTGCACAAACTCCTTGCAGAGATACCAAAAGAAAGCACTATCTCCCCTGCATCTCCCATGGTCTTCAAAACTGTCGGTTCAAAAGAAATCAGCAGCCCTGGCTGCACTTTCCAAACGACCCTGAACTAGCCCACCAAGCATTAAGGTGAAAGTGCAATTTCTAGAATAAAAGCATGAAAACTTGTAGATATTCAACTCTAAGGATGTTCAACAGGGGTCACAGAAATGTATTTCCCAAAAATTAGTTCTGCAGACCACCCAAACTATTTTAATTAAAGCTTTCAAAGAGAAAAAGTCTATCTGAAGCAGGAATTGAAAACAGAACTTTCATTTATCCCTGAAGAAAACAATCTTAATTCCGTCTGCCACCTGAGCTGCATATAAAGTATCCATTCTATCACCTTACTCCCTCCTCCTCATGCCTCAAAGCTTCACCTGCTGCTCTGCACCCTTCTCACACTCCTTGTGCTCCTTCCCTGGAGCATCAGAAGTATTTTCCCACATACAAATTTCCACTGTCTCTCCCCTTGCTGGCTGTAATTCTGGATTTCCCCCCTTCACAACCCCAGCTTCTGACACAGCTTGCCTCTTTCTCATGTGCTGGCTCCTGGCCAGCTTCTCGCCTGAGAAAGGTGGCAACAGCTAGCAGGAGAAGCAGGTCATTCTGACAACAGGGAACAGAGGAAGCGGGCAGGAAGAGAAAGTGCAGGAGGTTAAAGAGAAGAAGGGTAGGTACGGTTTAGCCTAACATAGACTAGAGCCTCCAGACAGTGACAGATTCATCTCTTCAGCACATTCCACACAGAACTTGAAAATTACCAAGTCTTCAGGTAACTCAGAGGAAGCTGTTTTATTTTTTTTCATTTCTCCCTTAGAGTCAGCCTCTTAAGAGGAAAACAATTAGCCAGCAAAGAGAGAAAGAAGGAACTGAGAAACAAAAGGAACGCCTGCACGGTGGTTACTAATGTTGTTTCTGACAACCTGACTGAAAGGAAGACAAACAACAGTTACCACAACTGGGGGATGGTATTTATAACCCTGGAGGCACCCATGATTCACTCGGTTTTGTTTAATCACAGTGAGCTAGAAATTGCTTAAAGGTGCAATTAAGAATTTGGATTCATTATAAGTTGTGTTTCCCTTCAAAAGGCTGAGCCATATCCTAGTGGGTTAAAACCCAATACAGGGTTCTCAAAGTCAGGGTAAAATGCAACTCAGAGTTAAAATTAGAACTATCAAATAATGATGAATTTAGGCAGGAAAAATATTTCAGTGATAATCTGTCCCTTCGACACACAGTGCACTGGCTGCTCCTAGGAACAACCATTTTGGGTAAGCAGCAATCAAGTCAACGTTCCCAGGGCCATAAAGGACTGCCAAAAGTGTTTAAATTACAGGAGACAAACTATGGAGATCATTAGCTCTTAATCATTCATGAAAAGCGTCACTGCTTTTTATAAGCCAATCTGCAAACCAAAGTTCTCACACTGCTTTTTTTTTCCTCCTGACAAAAGTTGGTAGTCAAGACACTGCAACCTTTATTAGCGCAATTAAAAGCCCTGTTTTGTTCCAGAGAATTCTTTGGAACCATTCCTCCAGGGGCATTCACCAGGAGCAGCGGCGCAGCCCAGTTGCTTCAGACTCCTTTACGCCAAGGACCCACAACAGCACATTTTTTTAGAGCATCTGGCGTGTTGGGATTTAGACAATTGTTACCATTCAGCTCAACCAGTGGCACCAGGAATCAGATTCACCCTGCGTGCGCACGCCAGCTTTTCTTAGAGTGCATAGCTGTTGCACTATCTATCAGTATACCTGACTGAAATATGGAAAGTTCACTTCCCATTAATCTGCTTGTGAAAAGGAGAAAGAAAAAAAAAAAAAAAATCAGAGCTTTCTCAAGATTTCTGGGGAGTTACTGACTTTTTTTTCCCTCCTCCCTAGCTTACTTTGTGTGTCTGGAGGAACCAAAACCTGACCCAGGCATTTTTTGATCCCTCAAGGACCCATACAGAACCAGCAGAGTGTTGCAAGTCAGATATGAGGGGCATTAGCCAGCTGTGTGAGAAAGCCTGCGTGCTGCCTGCCTGTATTATGTCTGGCTCAAATCTAGACAGTGTGTCTCACTTTACTGAGCAGTAAAAAAACAACAACAACAAAAAAAACCTACAAAAGAAGAAAACTTGTATTGCTGTACCTCTCTGTTTCTCTCTGTGTGCATTTAAACTGCCTAACATACCACACAGGACTGAGTGGAGTTTAGACTGCAATTAGCTCTGCTCCAGTTTCAGAGAATCACCATCAGTGCAAGAAAAGTACAATTCTAAAAAAACATTTGCACTCACAAAGACACTCCGGTGTGGGGAGTCAATTTTTCTTAAAGGACAGAGAGCAGTTGAAACAATATGCACATCAGAGGAAACGAGAGGAAAAAAGCTCTCTGAGCAAGGTTTTCAGCTCTGCGAACTAACTTTATCAAAAATCTTGCATAAACTGGTCATAGTTGCATATGTTGCAAAATGACTGCAGTATTACCTTAAATGGAGGAGAATAGCCATCACTTTGCCAGTGTTTGAATAATCTGCCTGTTAAAAGGTAGGGGAGGGGTAGAGGTTGGAGCTACTATTTCTCTGATTCTCTTAACCCTCACTTCCCGGAGTATGACAAAGACTCAAACAGGCTTTGAACGAGCTGAAAAATGAATGCAGTGCTAAGCCACCACAAAGCCTGCCATAAGACAAAAGCAATGTTATTTTGCCATTGTGCCCAGTTTGGGGGTTTGCCCTTACAAACATCTCCTTCAGGAGGCTGAGCACAAGGCACGCGTCACACAGCAGACAGGAGGCGCCACCATTTTCATTCAGCAACAAAATAAAAAGAATTCTCTCACCTTTGTACACCGCTCCTGTCTCTTAAACACACATTGGAAATCTGTGGAATCATCTCCACAACTTTCTTGGTTGGCTCGGAAATGCTGCTTTTACAATCTGAATGAGTCTCCTTTTGCTGCAACAGCTCCTGCTTGGCATATTCTTTGAGCCTCTTGTACAGCGTGCGCAGGCCCTGTGCAGTGCGAGGCGGGCGGTCTACTCCGATGGCATTGTAGTTATCAGCTATGATATCCCAGCATTTGTTTTTTTCCACTATTACAGAATGCTTATTGGTGTGCTCCTCGAGAATTTTAACGTAGGGCTTCACGAGTTTTAGCAAATCGAGCTTTTCAGATAAGGTGAAATTAGAAGATCTGGCCTTCCCCACCATTGTTAGCTCTGAATTAAGGCAGCAGCTCCTGAAGCCACCATGCAGTCCCTAGCTCTGCTCAGCTCTTTTTCACAAACAGAAAAAGATCAGGCTTAACTAGGCTAGTCTCATTTAGGCCCACGCCTACAAGGGAGGGTTTATTAAAATTCCTTCAGCTTAAGCTGACGCAGGTTCAGGAAATCTGCTTAAGCCAAGCCTGACCTACATAAGGCTTCAGACTGAAGAAGACGAGAAGAAACAAGCAAAATACACTTTTGTATGAAGAGCCCAGACATACACAGGATTTAAAAACATAAAGGTTTAAAGATTAGCACATTACCCAGCTAAAAATTACCTAATTTAGCTTGAGTAACAAGCTCTGACACGTATCTCCAGCTCTCACACGGATCTCAAACTGAAACCGCACTTGAGGTTTTACACGCACCCGCGCCCGAAAAAAGCAACAATTGTTTTGTGCAATTTATTGACTGTGAAACCGAGCGGGAGGAAAGGCAGCAACTCCAGCCAGATAAGCGCGGCGTGTGTAGAGAGATCCCTAACAGAGCCCCCGATCGCTGCTCCCGGCTGCTGCTGCTCCCGCAGCATTTGCATAATGCTGGTCCTGCTGTCAATCAGCAATTGCATATCCCCTAGCTAGTTAGGTTACACTCGGGCTTCGCAGCAAAGCTAAGCTTCCCCTGCATTCTGCAGGCTGCTCCTGCTACCTACACAGAGGCTTCTTAAAGAGGCAGTTTCTATTCCTGGCCGAACGCTCCACGACAGCGAAAACAACAAAAAAAAATCCCGGCGAGAGAAGCCCAAGCAGCACCGCGTGTGCGCTGCACCAGCTATTTATTACAACTTCAGCCTGCAGCTGTGCCCTGCTGAAACACGCCTGCCTGTAACGCATGTGTCATCGCCATTCAGGCCGCGGTGGCTGCAAAATGGCACGGTCTAACTCTCAGGGTACACGTCGTAAAGGTTACATTCAACCACCACAGATTTACCGGGTGCGTTACAGCGCATGGATGCTGGGATTTCCATAATATCCACCGGGAAACAATCTACTCGGATGATAATACTCCTAGGTGTTCTTTCAGGATAAAAATCTGATTTTTGTTAACAAGATGTGTGTGCCTTTCTAACGTTTGCTCAACACCTCGAGCCAAGTCTTCACGCAGAAATGCGCACAAGGTTTTAAATTTCTGTGGTCAGAACTAAATTAACACATCAGAGAGGCAGAACAAACTGCACATAAAAGGAAAGGTGCGCAAAAAACCAAAAACTAACTTTGAAAAATTACATACGTCACTGGAAGAGTCCAGAGGGTGGAAACAAACACAACCGGAGAGAGTGGCAACAGCCTGTCAGGCTTAACATGTTCAGCCTTGAAAGTAAGGGAGCCTGGAAGCGGGGGGGAGGCAAGAGAAACCTAATTATAGTTTGAAATAGCCTAAGGCAATAAAGATCTAGGTATAAACTTGCTTGCTCGAAGGGGAAAAAAGCCAAAGCAGATGCAAGAGGTGTTCCAAACAAAAAACTTAAGCTAATCAAAGGCAGACTCTAACTGCTAACCAGCAGCCAGCGCTCAGAACAGGCAGCGGGTGCAGAACCATTGCTGAAGCTTGGCTTGCCCACGCCACCTAACAAAACTTGTGACCGGTCCACTTTGCTGGAACTGCTTTCAAGCCACGATTAAATAAAGCATTTTATAGTCTGAAGCCCGTTTCAAAACACTTATGTGGTTAGAGGCACGGTACAAAAACCATTCCTTTTAAACACCTAATCCCTCCTTACTTCCCCACACTTTGCTCTTCACTAATATTAAGAGCAGAATGATGGTGGTTATCCTTTTTTTTTTTTTTTATTGCACTTGGTTGCTCTTTAGCAACTGAAAAAAAAAAAAAAAAAGGATTATGGCTCACATACTTGAGGCTGCTGGCAGCAAGGGAATCGAGGAGACAGAGGAGAGGCCGCACTGTGCTGCGGATGTTTAGGCAGTTGTGTGAGGTTGTGTGATTAAAGGCTCCTCCCCACAAACACAGAGGAGCACAGATGACCAACATCACACAGAGGAACCCCAATAGACCTAACGAAAGAAGCAGAACCCTCAGTCTGGCCGCTTCCACATCTGCCGCAGAAACATGAGCAGCCCAATGGCCCAGAGCAGGGCTGGGACAGAACGGCCAATGGGAGAGGCTCTCTAGATCACCTTGCAGACTGAGGGGGATGTCACTGCCCACTGGGGCATGGGACTCATCGTGAGCTGCCAGGAAGAATATTTTGGGATTGCACAAGGCTTAGTACAGGATATTTAAAGGAAGAACCGAGGGAAAGAAAAGAGAGGGGTGAAAGTGCTGGGGAAGAAAAAAGCACAGGAAAATACGGGGGGAAGTGGGATAAGGGGGGCTCAGATGTACATCAGCAGGAGCTGCTCGGTACAGCAGTCCAGCCGTGCCCTGGGCCTGATCACTGCAGTTTGCCCCGTCTTCTTATTAAACTGCATTTGCAGCCATTTCCCTGGGTGAGAGGAATCCTAATTCTGCATGCTTAGGCACGCATGCAAATGTGCATCCAGCAACTGGAGCTGGACAACGGGTCACAAGGCCCCGAACAAGGCCACACACGGTCACCAGCAAGCATCAAGGCAGAAGAGCAGCAGGAAGGCTGAGAGGCTCCAGGGCTGGGACCTGGAGCAGCCATGAGTCTGGGCCAGATGCTAGAGAGAGCAGAGGGGCTGCGAGCTGGCTGCTGGGGGCACTGGGACACCGGTGGACAAAGCAGCTGCCAGAGAGACCACTGCAGGTTTGGCTGTGTGGCTGGGGCAGCTGAGAGACCAGGGATGCAGAAGAGTAAGCATCTAAGACCAGTTATAGGAGGGATTCACACTTCCATCCTGATCAGATGCAGAAGGGAGAGGATGCGGCCTTGATGCTGCTGCTGTGGGTGTGAGGGCTGTTATCTGTGTGGCTGACCATACATGCATGTAGTGCAGTGCATGCCTCCTGGGGGTGAACACCTGCACCATTGCTGTGAGCTGGAGCTGGCCCCAAGGAGCTGCAGCAGCCCATCTGTGCCACGCGCCCAGGTGCAGCAGCTCTT
The DNA here is from genome assembly GCA_013399715.1 of Alectura lathami. Classification (NCBI taxonomy): domain Eukaryota; kingdom Metazoa; phylum Chordata; class Aves; order Galliformes; family Megapodiidae; genus Alectura; species Alectura lathami. Next base: position 161,411 of record VXAV01003549.1, read on the forward strand.
ACTACAAAGCCATCTAAACGTGGGTTACTTGTCACCTTCCTGCTTAACACACGCCGACCTTCCACTCATGCAGCTACCGCAGCATACTGCTATGACGATTTCTTTCGAGCAAGTGCCTGAAGGAACCAGCCTGAATTACATACTGTTCCGCAGGAGTGTAAGACAACCCTGGTAAAAACGAAGCTGCCTGCCAAACAAGATTTTTTCCTATTTCTTTTTTTTTGTTTATTTTTAATAACTCTGCTCATCAGCCCAAGGTCATGTCAGTGCTTGGGTGAGAAATCACAGAAGGTGAGAAGGCTGCATAGTAACGTTATGTGAAGACTGCTTTGAGCTTCAGAAGGTGTAGTTCAAGACAATTACAAAAAAAAAAAAAAGAGATGTTGCCACAGCCCACTGTTCATCCCGCACTTTCCACCAGCTCTAGCACTGATGCTACACAGTGCACAGCCAGTTCAGGGAGATGATCCAGCTAAAGACTAATCAGTTATTATTATTTTTCTGGCAGGCACACAGATTAGTATTTAGCTTAAGTCAACATAGAGGTGGGAGCTGGGAGATTAGAGCATAATATTTTTCTAGGGAGGGAAAGTCAACACAATTATTCAAGAACTGAGCAACAGGCCTTGCTAAGGTTGTGGAACTGTTGGGAAATAACACTCAAAACTGCCGCAGGTAACATAAATTCAAGGGTTTGCAGTAGAAAAGTCTAGAATAAATATATATTTAAAAAAAAAAAAAAAAACAGAGCTATCAAGAGATGAATGAATCACAGGTAGAAGACAGACAGGGATTAAAGCAGCCAAACTATTGTGAGATTAATTGTTGAAAAAGCTCAATGGACCCAAACTCTAGAAGCCAAATGACCATGGATCATGGTCAACAATTGGATCAGGTGACCCATTTAACTTGAGACATGTATGAGACAGAACATCCTATAAAGGATAATTTCTTAAACTGGAAAGAGAGGAGGGAGAGGAAGAATCCTTTGTCAAAGAGAACTGAGGAGGAATATTGCTATGACAGACTTTTTTAAATCTCTGTAAGGTACACAACTAAAAGACAAAAAAGATAATTAAGGAGGAGACTCTAAAAAATAATGTCATGAAAGATGAAGTTTGGAGCAGACTTGAATGAAGTGAATTACACTGGGTTAATATATTCAGGCTGGGACCTTTCAGTGCAAGCAATACTAGGTCAACAGATAAAGGGCTGCTGAACTCTGTGAGGGTACTCTGCCCACAGAGGGGTAGTCTCAGAATAAGTCTAAAAGATGTGTTTGTTTTTTTTATTTAATAATGCGTGAGCAAAATAGCACTGGACAGACCTGGGTTTGGCATTTGCAGTCACCTAGAAGCCTGAGAATCTTAAAAACAAGAGAACAACGATTGCAAGATTTGATCTGAAGCTGAAGTGAAACTCTGATCCTCCTGTGCTTAGTAGAAACTGCAAGAGGGCCCAGCGGCTCCGACGGGTTGTGTTACACAGCACTGGATATACTGGGGTGTACTGGCAGCAAAAATATTTGGCAGGCATCGAGGCAGTTGCTCACTTGTGCAAATGAACTTGGCAGCTGCAGAAGATGACTTGAGAGAGTCTATAGGTAGCAAGGGCTGCAAAAGTTCCATGAGGTCATCCTGCAGTCTTCTTTACTGACACGACAGCAAGACGGTGCCAGGTCATTCGATCTGTCTTAAAGAGCCTGCTGCAGCGAAGGGGGGTGAGAAGGTTTCCAGCTCCAAAGGTCTCCCATAGTGACAGCTGTTTCATAGGTAATCTCCAAAAATAAGGCTTGCAGGCATTCATTATGGAGAGGGTTGAGGATGACAAAGTTTTGAGAGCCAGAAGTTGCAAGAAGACCTCACCTGGAAGTTACTGTGCTTGAACAGATTCTCTCCAGACATTTTTTGAATCATTTTTAGAGCATTTAAATTGTGCCTCAGATAGCTTTCTCATTTCACTCAATTCTTTTCTTGTCTTCATCGACATTTTCACCATCAACTTCGCACTTCCTCGTTCCAGCCCTTGCTGCACCAAAACCCCTCAGAACACTCCCCTCTCCTTGCACAAGTATTTCTAAATACTTCTAAACCTCTGCACTGCATTTGGGGGATGTGGGGCAAGGTAAGAAGGGAAGAATAAAGGGAAACTCTAACTCTGGCATCTCTTTCTGCCATCACCATCTACCATGTAGTAGCTTCCAACATCTAAGAGTTCCTGCAGCTCCCGGGTACACGTATCTCAGGCCAAGCCCAGAAAACCCTGCAGTTAGCAATGTAGTTACCACACCTTTACACTACTGTCCTGAAACCAGCCTGGATTATGCACGGGTTACTCCAGAGCTCTCACATCAACTAAAATTCCGAGCAGAAAAGCTAACTGCGCTCCCATCCCTTCTGGTGATGCTAGGTGTTGTCTCCACATCCAGCCCTCTGACATGGGAAATACTCACATGAAACAATTACACTGGCCTTCTCCATGCCAGCTTTCAAACAATTTATCTTCACATCAATCTGCCATTCCAGTGCACACGTTCAGGTCTGTGCCTGTCCTTCAGCCACAGGTTGGCTCACAGCTACAGGACTATTCCTGTAGTGACCACACAGCACCACAAACAAGCTCTCCACTTGTTAGTAAGAGAAGCAAATAGCATCATTCTTTACAAATTCAGAACGGTCTCCAGTTGCTAACACACACTTGCACCTTCTCTTTTTCAGTAAGCTTTTTGATGACTGACCAGAAGCAGCTGAGAAATACAGGAAGATTTGGAAGTATGATTTTCTCAGGATATTTTGTTTAGATTCATAAATGCTCATTAGCAAGATAGCCTCTAGAAAAAAAGAGAGTGAGAGAAAAGGCAAGTTTCTTCAATTCTCCCATCTTTTGGAGATGGGGGAATTGTTCTCCCAATAGTGTTCTTTCAAACGCTAACCTCAGAATACTTCCCTACCCACTGTTCCCTGCATTTGACACAGGAGCAGCTTTCTCTTTTCTTCTAATTTGCTCAAGGTGGCTATTTTGAGGACCCTGAGGTAACTGCCTTACCACTGTCTTGTTGATTTTAGGAAAGTTATATAGTAACAAAGCTTCTGTTTCAGAGGGAAACTTAAGGCCTGAAGCCAAAAGCTGGGACTGAACTCCAGTCATGCTGGCATGGCAACAAAGGGGATCCAAACAATGAGCAAGGCCACAGAAGGATTTGGCCCCTACCTTTGAAGAGATCCAGGCAAAATCTGTAATAATGCTCATTATAGCTCAGAAATACCTTCCACTCCACTTCAATAAGGCATTTCTTGTCCTTTCACCTGATACCTACATTCTCTCCCATCTTCCCTTAAATCCAGCTTTGTATCTAATGGAGACTGGAGGGTGCTGGGGAGCAAAAATGAAATCAAATAAAAATAATAATAAATCCGCCCCCCCCCTCCCAACCCAGGACTTTCTGAAGGGTGGGAGTGGAAAACAGAACGATCGCAGAAATCTCAGACAGCCATGAATTTCCTCTTTTGCCCATCTTCACTCCTTACACACACGGCCTGATAATAAATATTAATAAACAAGGAGAAATTAAGAAGAAATTATATGGGCAGTCTTCCTCAGAATGAATGAAAAAACTGAAAGAATCCTTGCTGCTAAACCTGTACTGTTAAAAACAGTCCCTAGGCAGAGTATCTCCTAAGTTCCTTATTTCAAAGGTTACATTATTAGATAATTTAATTTTCTACATATTGCATATATTTGCATGCAGTTCCCAGAAAGTTAAATAATGATAAATATATTGGCATCGTAAGTTCTTTTTCCAGGCTCATTCCCACCCTGGAAACTTTACATCTGCGTCTGTCTCTTTATCTGCACCAAAAAAAAAACAAAAAACAACAAAAAAACAGCACTTTAATCTTTTCTTTCTCGATTACAACTTCTTTACATTTGATAACTTAACACATTAAAAATAAAGAAAAATGCATAAAAGACCATTATCTATGGGCACCACAGCTCTCTTCAATAGCAGATATATCATATCTATCACTACCCAAAAAAGGAAAGTAGCATTTTGTCTTTTTATTGTAAAAAGCACATATTGTTCAGTTTAATAGGCAAGTTACTACTGGAAAACTTCCACAGTAATCCCTCCAACTTTTTGGAAATTGTTTGATACCCATCTAAACTCTGACGGCCTTTATTTTCTGACCATGTAATCCCCTTCTGGTTTCTAGCTTCCTTCCTCCCTCCTTCATTATCTCCATTAGTTCAAACACGTGTATCAGAGCACACAAAACCAGGACACATGAAAAGTGTATTTCACTGTCAATTCAGTGACCTTTTCTCCAAGGTGTGAAGACCTGGTCATGTCATCTGTCTTTACATAAAGCCTCGTTATTCACATGACAGCTAGACACAATCATAGCAAATGATCAGTTACGTTGCACTAACTGCGGAGCGAGCACAGCCTGTGTCTTCCAGCAGCCCGTTAAAGCAGCCCTGCGCTGGCTGAGCCTTACACAACACGTTGCCGTGGGTGGGGGAGCCGGCAGGGTTTCCTGCCACCATCTCCCACATGGCCGCTTTCCGGCAGCCACAGTGCGCCCGCCGTGCTGCAGGGTGGGCAGCCCAGCCCCAAGGTCAGCAACACTGGGAGGGCCGAGAGCTTCCCCAGCTGGCCGGTGTGTCACAGGAGCACGCCACAGGGCTTTGCTTTCTTGCTGTCAGCCTGTGGCAACAGCTCTAAGTTACTTGATTACTGCTGCCATTCAGTAACAGTTTCTCCACTGCAGACCTTAAAACTGAAGAAGCAGGGAAGTCATGGCTGCTGCCTTTGGTGCTTCTGAGCACAGCAACAGAAGGCCTTAAGGAAAGGGCTCTGTTCTGGCCACTGCCACGGAGCTGGTGATCAATCTGTAGGAAGAGTAAGGGGAGGAACACACTGAAGAGTCATGAAAACAAGCAGTGGTAGACTAGGGTACTAGGGTGAAGGATAGCTCAGCTTTTCTTTTTTTTTTTTTTTTTTTNACTAAAATTACAGTAGTAAAGTTATTTTGCTAAAACAGTGTTTCCTGCTTTGCTGTCATACCGTCTCCATGCACAACTGAAAACAATGCATGAGCACAGCAAAGAGTGTACACAATGAGCTGTGGGAATGCCAAAGAAGGTCAGGTGCCAGCAGCAGAGCAGAGGACATCATCCCACATCCCACGGAAGAGCACCAAGCAAAAGGCATCACCATGAAGGGATGCCAGAGAATCCCAAAGCTGCGGACCTGAAAGCACAAACCATCTAGGAATGAACCACAGAAGTCCCAGTGAGAAGCCTGCCTGCAGCATGTCAGTGGCTGAGCACTGGGGAGCTGGGCCAACAGGTGACAACTGGCATGGATCCCTGCCATGGCTGAGACATAAACGAACACTTCTGGAACTGGTGTCAGAGATACAGACAATTTCTTTCCCAATATTTTAACATCGATCTAATTTTCTTAATCAATCCCCATTTCCTAAGAAGGGTACAGGCAACATCCACATAGGAACTCCCTTGAATTTAGCAAGAGCTTGCCTATCTGCCACAGACTGTTCTGTCACGCTGCAGGGAGAAGCAGTTTATTTTAAATCACAAAGAGCTAGCAAAATATTATTTTGCATACAGAATGATAACAAAATTTACAGACTTCAAACCTAACTTGCGAGTAATGCGGCAATGAATTATTTGAACTCGGGCATCCAGCGACAGCTGTACTAAGACACACTCAGTTGTTATGAAGAGCTGCAGATGTTCATGCAGTATCTTTTACCCAGATTTTTTACCCTTTTAACTGCTTTACCAAGTGCTTATAAAAACATTTGAGGGGCCCTCTGCACTGCAGCTATACATGCAGCTCTACCACTATTACAGACAGATGGTAAAAATAGTTGACTGGAATGTCTTTTCCAGCTCAGTCTGTAAGACCCAATAATGGAAATGAATGAAACAACAGAAATTACAATTACCGTCTTCTAGAAAGCTGAGGGAGCCAAACAATCCCATTAGGAAAAGAAGACTCACTTAAATGAGGAAGGAGCTTATAGGCCAACATGCTCAGTAGACATTAACATCCCAGGACAGTTGGAAAATGTGTTCAAAGCCGTATGCAAATAATAACTATGTTTCATACTGTAAGCATGAAAAATATTCAAAACCACTCTGTCATCACAGGGGGAACACTTTGATCCTGCTCTGAAATACAGTTACAGCCTGCCTGCATTGTTAGCTCAGAGGTAATACCTGAGTGTGACTTCTGACAAAGTTTCTCCTGGAAGAAGCATTAACAGATGTTAGCGATGGATGAAAGACAAGATAATCCTCAGACAAAACCCAGCAAGAGGTGGGTTGTAACCACGACAGACTCTTTATGCAGCTTTTCTGTTCACCTACACCAGGTTCAGACAAGGAATTCTCAGCACAACTGAAACGTTATGTCCAAGTACGCAGGTGAAAGAGCTCTTTGTCTCCACACGTGTGATGGCAAACCCACAGGAGAAACAAGACAACGTTCTCCTAGATTAAAAATAGCAGCAGAAAGCAAACTGTAAACTCAAATAAGCATAAATTTAATTCATTACATACACACACACACACTCCCTATAAAATGTTACGCTGAAGAACGTAGCACAGGTGAGAACCTCAGCTCTGACCCATCCCCCTTACTAGCAACAGATCTGCACTGATTATCCTGCAGAATATAAACCCAAAAATTTAATCCAGAGTACTAAGACACCAAGGAGGTATTAGGCATAGTTCAGAGGTTTGTCTGTCCACAGATTCTTCAAATGCAAACCACTTGTATTAGTCTTGTAATTGCTCATAGGACCTCAGAACATACTGAGGACAAGAAGAAGGGAAAGGGTTTTAAGAGCTGCAGGAAGATTCTTCCAGACTTATTTCTGTTCTGTATTTTTTGAATCGTAAAGCCACCTTCATTTTCAAAGAGCACACAGACTGATCCAGCTGAACTCTCTGGAGGATACGAGGGAAATAAATCACCTCCCCTCACCACATCCATTGGCAGTGTCAACTAGTGATATATTCTGAATACAAAAAAGGAACCAAAGTGACTGCCACGCTGCGTGCCTCCTGGGAGGGAATAAAGACGCTGATTCATAAAGCTGGAATAAAGTTTATTTTCCTACAAAGGTATTTATGAAGGAACATTGTTTTCCAGTACTCAGAACTCATCATAAACATGATTAGTTATCTGCTTGTTGAACACCATGCTGCTATAAGCTTGCATTTCAAATATCCTCAAATTCCAGGCCTGATACCACCAAAACTTTCTTAAAATGACAACACATTGGTAGGTTCCACTCTGCAACAGTTGATATGATTTTATTAAAACCTCTGTAGAGGTTTTTATCTCTTCTTAGAAGTTTTGAGCCCTTTCATTAGTGCAATATTAGGGAAAAAAGCATATTTGAGAAAAAGCCTGGAAAAGCAAGTGTTTTTAAGCCAGATATGCTATAATTTTTAGGTTGATGTCATCTAATTAAATCCTTACTTGTCTGAAGCAGAAAACAGACACCGTGTGTCAAGTTTTATTGAAAAAATGTGCAGCATTTTCAAGGTTTCAGAAAGATTATCTCCATGAACAGTGCAGTTGTCCAACTGCCCACAGGTGTTCCGTAAGAATTTCCCTGGAAGCTGGAGTATTCATTTACACTTGCTGCACTGGAAACCCAGACACAGCAGCTTTCAGCATAACACAGAGTTAGCAAACAGCTTGCCACCTGCACTAAATGCTGCTGAAACAGTAAACCAAAACAATGCATACACACAGGCTTTTAAAATCTTGATATTACCTTAATGTCCCTTTAGAACAGAAGTAACATAAGGAGCTGTCCTGGAGAATCAAGTTATTAAGAACTTGCTTAAGATTTAATGAAGTCTGGATGCAAGATTGCTTTCACAGTACAGCGTTTGCAGCAGCAGTGAGCTGATGAGCACAGCTAACATTTACTTGTGATTCTCTTATTTTATACTACATATTGTGAGAGCTTTACAAAGAGTTGCAGCATTATCCCCACTCTGCAGACAGCTAGCAGTGCAACATCAACAGAACAGCCACATAACTTTTACTAAAGTCACCACAGAGAACTCATACCAGCTACACCTGGAACACATGATACTGAAAAAACATTTGGTATCTTTTTGACTTCACAAAGTTTATTTGTTGGGAAGACAGCCGGTTTCCCCTCCAGACCACAGGAAGATAATTTTGGAAATAAACCCTCTAGTTTTCTTTCAAGTGCACTGTTAGACAGAAACAGCAGACAAACTTTTGCAGATGTGTCTATGGGGAAGCAGGACCATACAAACAACTTGTCCTATACACACTGCAAATTTTCTGCAGGCATGAGCATCACGGGAAGAGTTAGAAGTTACAGCACGATGCAGGTAAACACAAAACCCATCTAACCAGAGGGACTTGAGAAATAAAAGGCCGCTGAATCTTCCCACATGAGCTCTGCAAAACAGAGCACACCTACATACTCTGGGTCACACAACATGATTTTGGCAGGGGAAAGGGCTGTCACAGGGGACCAAGCAACCTCATTTTCTGAGGAGTCAATGGGAAAGGCTCTCAGAGCACCTGATGGAACGAAGGAGGTTGCTGCCTACTTGGGTACGAGGCTTATGCTAGAAGGAGCACTGGGGGATTGCACAAGACTTCTAATGAGATTTTTAGAGGAAATAAACAAAGATAGGCAAAAGGGAAGGACGAAGGTGGTTCAGGGAGGAACAAGTGTGGGAAAACAGGAAAAAAAAAGTCAGCTTTAAGCAGGTGACTGGTCAGTACGCTTATCCACCTGAGCTCTGCAACCCATCACCACAAGCTATCCCATCTTGTTATGAAACTGCATCTCAAAATGTTTCCTGGGTGAAAAGACTCTGCTCTGTGTGCATAACTGTATATGGAGTTGTACACACCAGAAACTGGAACTGGACCACACACAGGTCACAGGGACCTGAAGTGCCAGCAACAGGAGTCCACGCATATTGCCTGGCTACGCATGTCGGTATGTGCTCACCAGCAAACATCAAGCTGGACTAGCTGGCACACAGGAAAAGAGTTTTGGGTGCCACGTTTTGGAGCAGCCGTGCACCTGGGCCAGATACTGCAGAGACCAGAGGTCTGCAAGCTGGGTACTGGAGGGACCAGAAAGTCCAAATGAGTTACTGGAAAGATTGGGACATCAGGGGGGTTGGCTGCTGGTAAGCTGGCTACAGATAAGTCTCTCTGGTAGCTAGTCCAGAACTCTTGGTACGTGTGCTTCTCTTCTGCACAAGGCAACTGGCAGAGCAGGGGCTCCAGGAGCCAGGTTACGAAGTGCCTTAGGCCATTTACTGGAGGGAGCTGTAGTGTGCTCACCTGTGGGAGTGCAGGTCTGAGAACCTGGGACATGACTGGGGGCCTCCGTGGTTCGCAGGCCCACGCAGGCTGAGGGCATTAGGGCAGTTACAGGAGGGGGGGGACTGTGTAGAGCTATTTTAACTATCAATGTAATTAGTTATGGGGAGAAAACAGTGAACTAGCTGCAAGACAGATGTTAAGATGCCTGAGCTGGCTCCAAGAGGAATGATTTTTATCCAGCAATGCAAGTAACCCAGTTGAAGCTTCCCAGATGTGCATGGCACCAGAGGTAGCATGCCTGCGTTCACACTGCATGGAGTGCTCCTGCGCTACAGCTGCGGTCAGGGCACATGAAGAGTAGAAAATGAAGACAATTCCATGGAGTCATTCAGGTCCATCAAAGTTCATTTGCTGCATTTCAGACACTTCACTGCTTTGCAGTGCTCACTACCGTGATTTTCAGAGGAATATTCAATACTGGGGTAAAAGCTTAATGAATGGCACACATGAGTGAGCACAGCCAGCCCTGTTGTGGCTACACGAGGGTTAATAACCCATGCCTGAACGCCCACCAGAGACACTGAAGAAAACAGCTCAGATCTTGCATTGAAGAAACCCTCATGGATTCTGAAAATTGTGAGTCCACTCAGAAGGGTTTGTATTTTCTGCAGGAGGCCAACAAAGTACCCAGATTACAATACTCTTCTAATTCTTAGGGTTTCCCAACTCTCTTTGTGACATTAGTCTGGATAAGAGCGAGTTGACTGTAAGTACTCTTATGGAAGACACGCATTTGAACAGCAGCACTACCAGCTGCCTTCTAAAATACCAACTTTTTTCCTTTTCCATTTAAGAGAATCATTTAATGTTTGTTCCTGTCACACTGCCCAGCAGAACACCAAACAATGCTCCCATTGCATGGCACATTAGTATTTCATAACGGTTTAGTAAGCTGCATATCAATCATAAACCATTAAATTCTCTCAGGATGTGCAGCACTAAGCAAGAAAGAGCATCTTACCAGCGTTGGGTGCACTCAGTGTTTTCATTTCCAAGCTGCTGCACTTAGTAACGCTGTTCCATCCTTTTGTAGTCTTTACTTTTCCAGTGGACTCCACAGACTGTGCAAAATTTTCATTCTGATTCTCAACGTACAGAGTTTCAGAAAACACTGAAGTCCTTCCTCCCTGTTTCTCATCTGTCTGCAAAAGAGAAACAAGTTCAGGATAGCATTTCCTTCAAGTATCTGAAGAAAAACAGAAAAGAGAGCAACAAGACAGGATTTTAATAGATGCATAACCCTCATTATCAAACTTTTTACATAAATATAAACATCCCTACACAAACATGCACACCCCAACGTTCAGAACAGTAAAAGTGCACGAACACAATACCAAACACCACTTGTGAAAGTAGCTTATGAAGCGAATTTAATAGAAGTCTTCCATAGGTAAAATTAATAAAAATTCTGGTGCTTTTTTTGGTCAATACCAAAGGTTTCACAGAAAGTTCCTTAGAGTAGAACTGCAGCTCAGTGTATTGGCATTTCATTAATAAGTATCTTGCTCTCTGAACTGCTTTTGCCAAAGCATTCCAAACAATTGAACTCAACAAAGTCCAGGCCAATATGCCTCAGCTGCACTGGGAATTGTATTTGAGTTCAGTACTGATTACCATTATTTATTGGAAAAACATTTTTCTGCATGCACTTCACAGAGTGCGAGAAATCTACCCCAAGATGGAAGATCAAATTTAGTAAGAGCAAAGATATCAAAGTCTGTTCTGAACAGATTGATTATCTAAGCTGGGACTGCGTGTAGTGACCTCAGATGCCATCTTTTATTAACAGTACCATACAAAGAAATGTAATTTTTAGTGCACTGAGCATTTTACCTCCTTTAATTTCATGTCTTGGTCCGTCTCCTCCACCTCTGCCTTGGGGCAAACTGTATTACTTTTTCCTGGTGGTATAAACCTGGGCTTTTTGGCTGCATTTCCTAGCACTTGACTTGGAGCTGCTGATCGCCTCATGGTTAGTTGTGCTGCTCTGGAAGGAAGGAAGCAGATTGAAAAGCTGTAGTCAGAATAGCCTCTAAAGATAGAAATATACCCACAGCGAGCAATGTAAGCACTCTTAAAAAAGCGAACAAAAAAAAAAAAAAACCTTGCACAACATAAAAGATTTTCAAATAACAATTCACAAGCATAACACAAGTTATGAAAAAGTAATATAACTGCAGTGTATTAAGTACTAAGAAAGATAGACTACAGCAATTTCTGCAGCTGACAACTTCCTTTTTCATTTGAAAAGACAGTAATGCACTTGTCAAGAGCAAGAAATGCTCTGGAGATTGTCAGTGTAGGACTTATTATCAAGCCTTCAAATTGTTCTTATGATAGATTGATGTTACAGAGAATTAACTGTTCTAAACACTTAGAACGTAATTTTGAAAAACTCAGTAAACAACGCACAAGGAGTGCTGAAGTTACATTCCCTCTGTGGGAGTGACATTTTGCAGTAAACAGTCAATTATATTGGACATTCAGACTCACTGTAAAAAGATTAAAATTCAGCAGAGAATGATCAGCTGAGATTATCTGTTTTATGCTCACGTGAACAGTGGAAAGAATGTACTACAGCTTTTTCCTCAAGATATAAGACCATTATCCCTCCAGCCAAGCTCAGATAAAACCAAGCATACACCAAAGTTACTAGGGCAAAGTATACTTGCAAACATTGGAATAAAAAGTTATAATTTAAATGCTTACAAACACCCAGTAGCTCAAATGACAAAGACAGCAATTTATGGAACATACGTGGGCTTAATTCTCCATTTGTGCACGGACTGTCTATCTTAACTGAGCACCCCAACTACTCAGGTAAGAATAAGCCATTAAAGCAATTGCAGACACAAACATCTCTACCATCCTGAAAGCACATCTGCACCCTGCTCCAAGTGTTCCTGCAGTTTTATTTTTACACTGCTCTGCACTCCAGCGGCCTACCAAGGCACAGCAACCTTTCTTTCTGAGTCTGGCACTGAACTAGCAGCAGCAGAGCACTACCAAAACACTTTGCAGGCACTGCTGACAGCACTGCCGTCCCCTTTACACCTGAACAGTGATACATCTGCCATGCTGTTACTAGGTGTAAACCTTAAGCAGCCTGCTCTGGCTGCTATAGCTTCCACTGTGGCTGCATAATTGAAAATACAAGGCAAGAAGAGGTCTCATTGTGTCAACAGATGGAGCAGCCCAGCCAGACCAGGCTAAGTGTACCGTGAAACCACAGCCTGAAACGTCTCTGCAATGCAGCTGCTTCTGCAAACATGGATACAGCAGTATTTTTCTCCTTAATGTCTTTGTTAAAATGACACATATATACAAAAGGTATTTCAAACGTTTACATTTTCAGCTCGACACAGCATGCACAGAGCCCTGTTAAAGCCTGGTACATCAGTCACTGTAGCCCAAACTTAGCAGGCTGCTCTCTTGAGCACTTGAGGAGAGATTCCTGGCTTATATGACCGAGCTACATGTTTTCTGCACACAGTTACAAAGGTGTGACACAGGATTAACTTTTACTTGGCTTCTGCAGGCACTGAGTGTCGCTTCGTTACCAATATTAGTTTGAAATGACTCCAAATGGGCAGTAACCATACAGATTTGGAGCAGGGACAAAAAGCAGTGCTGTCCGTATTGCTGTTAGCCCAGCTACAGCTAACACACCTAACTAAGGAGGTCCGACTTGCAGGAGGGGCACAGGAGAGATTCACAGACAGACACCTCACGCAGGAAGCTTACTGGCGAGCAATTAATTTGGGCCAGGTTCTACCCCTAGCTCTAGCTGAACTGTGCAAATCCTGACGGCAGGTTATAAAGAAAACTCCACAGGACGCTCGGAAGCTGCAAGCAAAGCGGCAGCCCCTGAGCGCCCGGCTCCCGCCCCTCCGCGCCGAGCTCTGCCGCCACAGCACACCGCCGCGCGGAGGAGGGCCGCCGGCTCGGTGACAGGGA
>VXAV01003549.1:175179-217248 GCA_013399715.1 Alectura lathami
AAGTTCCGCCCAGCGAGGATGCCGGTAGGTGCGGGCGGGGGGCTGCGCCGGGCCGTTGTGGTGTGTGGGGCCGGGGGCGGCAGCCGCTCCCGAGCGGCCGACGCGAAGGCAGCGCAGCCCCCCCCTCTCTCTCTGTGCCCCAAATTAATGGGACGGCTTTTACCGAAGGAGCCTTTGTTGCCGATCTGGGTTTAAGCCGGTGCTGCTGTCCCCGTGCTGGCACAGGTGATGGTGAGGCTGCCGAGGGTGCAGCCCTGCAGCAGCCTGACCCGCTGGCGCTGCTGCCGTCTGCCTTCCCTCCCTGCCCTGCCCTGGCTGCAGTTTCTCGTCCCCCGTCTTGCCCCACTGCCACGGTCACTGGAGCTTTTGCCGAGCCATTTGCATGAAAACCTCAGCCCTGCAAATGAGCGGTTGGTTTTCCATGTGGTTAGTTGTCTGAACCAGGCGAGGAAAGGGCTGCGTTCAGTGTTCCAGATGTATCAAGGGAGGGTGTGGAGGGAACTGGGAGGAAGTAAACTGGTGGATAGCTTGGCTTGCGCTGCTGTAGGAACGCTGTCAGAGTTAAATCTTCTGAAACTTTTCTTTGGCAGTTTGTTCTTCAAACAGGTTAGTTGCCCAGTGTGATAGATGCATCAAGTGGCTGGAGAGGGAGCTTGTGCTGGCTCAGTTGAAGGGGTGAGTCTGCATCTTTGGGCGTTAATGGTGCCTCAGAGCAGCTTACGGTGACTGTGACAGTGGTACAAGACACCCTAAAACATTGCTTTGGTAGAGCAGGATTTAAATCACGGTGCATCTCTGTGAGAATAGAAGCTGAAGCAGCAGCACGTTAAATGCTGCCCCGTTACTGGGCCCTGCGTGCATTATTTGTTCTTCCACTCACAAAGGACTTCAGGAAATGCTCGCCTAGTGATGCACATCTGTACTTCTGTCATGACTCAAATGAAAGAAAGACCTTTCTTTCACGTGGAAAGAAACAATTATTTTTTTTTAATTAAAAACTACTGTAGAAGAAAAGATGCAGATACCAATGATACCACTGTCCTGATTTTATGATGGAATGGCTTCGATTAGTGCTAGATATTTGGCAAGCTATGCAATTGCCTTGTTGGGAGCTGCATCCCATCAGTATTCTCCCTGCTGTTATATCCACACAGAACTTCTGTTTGAAAGTAGAGCAGACCATAGTTCGAGCCTGGCTTAAAGTGGGAGGCTGTTGACAACATGGGGTGACAGCTGCTGATGGAGGATTTGGTGTCTGTGCTGGTTTGCTGGGATAATTCTCTTCACAGTAGCTGGTATGGTGCTGTGTTTTGCCTTTGTGATGAAAAGAGCGTGGATAACACCCCAATGTTTTGGTTGTTGCTCAGCAGCACTTACCATCAAGTTCTTTTCTATTTCACACTGCCCTGCCAGGGAGGAGCTGGGGGTGCACAAGAAGCTAGGAGAGGACAGAACCAGCACAGCTGCCCCAGACTGTCTGAAGGGATGTCCCATGCCATGTGAGGTCCTGCTCAGCACTGAATCTGAGGGGGAAGGTTGCCGGGGCTGACCGTGCTCAGGGACTGGGCTGGGCATCAGTTTGCTGGTGCTGAGCGATTGTGTTTTACATCACTTGTTTTCCTTGGTTTTGTTTCTCCTTGTGTCTTTTTCTTTTTTTTTTTTCCCTTGTCATTGTCTTATTTTTAATCTACTAATTTGTCTTTCTGTAAACGCACGTATTTTCTCACTTTTACCCTTCTGATTCTCTCCCACATCCTGCTGTGGGAGCAGCGAGTGAGTGGCTGTGTGGTACTTAGCTGTCCACTGCGGTTAAACCACAGCACTGAGGAAGATTTTTTTCTCCCCACAGTTTTTGACATGCAACAAATATATTTGAAACAATGGGAAGAAAATAGTATGTGGTAGCTTGTGTTTTTCTGCCTTCCAGGTTTGGCATCTGCAAATTCCAGCTTTCCTTGGGGACAGCATTGCTGGTAATGGCCACGTGATGGGCAGAATTTGGACCAGAGAAACCAAAGACAAGGCAAGGTTTGGAAACATTAGTGGAGTGTGGGAAGGCAGGTGATACTAATGCAATTTCTGGGCACAAACAAAAAGGAGTGTGAAAGCTGTGAATTGTGCTAGGAGTGGAAGAAGGGTTTTGAGGGCAAAAACGCTGTTTTGCGGCAAAAGCACTGAGAAAAGTGATCTGTGCTGCCAGGTGTACAGAACCTGTCCGGAGCTCTCCCTGCACTATTCCCTCAGCAGAGTGCATTTCCTGAAGGGAAAGCTGTTGTCTGTGGACTCATGCTGGAAATGTGGCTTGAGCCACGGTACAGGCCACAAGGGCTGTGTAGGGATGGTGCTGCTCCAGCATCACTCTTTAAAGCATGGTGACAGTCTTGTCAGAAACCCTCTTGGTTGTGTTGTTTGCCTCTAGGTTCCCATCCATGCTCCATTTCAACTCTTTTTAGTGGGGCTTTTATATTTACGTATTTGTGTAAATATAAAACAGCTCGAATCACAGAACAGCGATGTGCCACTGAACAGCCCCCAGCACAGCCATGCTGTGTGCTTCGGTCCTTTCATGAGGACTGCAGCTAGTCCTTGGCTTCACGTTCTGTTACTGCTAACGAGCATTGTTCTCCAGTTCTTAACTTCCCCTTGTGTTCCCCGCCATCCTCACAGTGACGGCTTTGTGCAAACATAGTGCTTGTTTTGTGTACCCTTGACTGGCACAGCCCTGAATTTCCTGTCTTTGCAGGAGACCTGTAAAAAGTGTAAGGAAGCAACAGTATGGAGAGCACTGTTTAGAATATGGTATTTTCTTGAGCAGGCTCTCCTAAAACACAAAATGTCTGTGCTGTGGCCAAAGGAACAGCACAGCCCCGGTGCCTGTGGGTGTAGTTGTCTGTGTTGTGGCTAATGGCGTAGCCAAGGAAGCCCAGAGCCCGGTGTAGGCTGTGGGATCTGCCAGGACCTTGTCAGGAGTCGGTGGGTGGCACCGCGTGCTGCTGTGGCCATGCTGGAAGCATGCCAGTAGACACAGAACAGTGTGGGAACTGTAACGGGGGAAGAGTTTTATTTACATTTGGTCATATACCTGCTTGCATGGGTTATGCACGCTCTCATTAAAGATGGTGTTAACTTCAAGCTCAGTGAGTACCTTGTTAATGCAAGCATCTCTTGTACTCAGTGAAGGTACGGTGTGCTGCTCGGGTACGTAAGATTTTCCAAATTCCAGACTTACACTGTATTAATGAAAAGTTATTTTTTCCCTTTAGAGCAAAGTATGACTTTAGTCCTTAGAGATCCTTACTGTTCTTAAGCAGGTCTAATTCAAACTGAGAACACCGCAGACTGAAAAATCAGAGCTCTAACTAGCTAGCACAGACTCTCTTGGAATGTTTTAATACAATTACTAGATAACTGATATAGGGGATTTCTGTGATGATTTCCTTTTTATTTATTTATTTTTTTTTAAGTGAGCAACCTTAGTGTTGCTATGCATCAGAACAGTGTTACTTGTCAGTACTGTGAACTTGACTGTGATACTTTTGTTTTAAAAGTGAACCATGTGTCATGCCTGCATGAAGCCAGACAAACTTTCATAGTTCTAAGGAATATGATTTTACCAGGTCTCGGTTGCTACCTTTCCATATTACTGGATTCTGTTGTCTTCAATTTTACAAACAAATCTGTAAGGTTTTGAAGTTGAATGATGGCTGGGTGTTCCAGGTTGCAATATGTATCTGCATCAGTAATAACTGAAAGACAGACTGATGGTTTTTTCCCCTAGTCTAGTCAGATCTCTGCTGTTGAATTGTGGGTTTTATTGTGACCTGCTTTTGAAAGCTTTTAGGGCAGCATTCTGTTGAACAACTGGCTGGTTAGACATTGGTCTCTGTGACTAAGCAAACACAGATGAGCCTTTTTCTAATTTTTCTCATAGGCATGATAAAGCAGTGAAAAGAAACTGCAGGAAGTACTGCGTGTCTTACCAATGAGAAAACTGTTTCTGAAGTAATTGGACAAACTAGGGATATATGTAGTAACATCAAAAAGGTGAGATATTTACATTTTTCCTTTTATTTAGAAAACTTCATAACTAATTAAAAAGTCTTTCCTAAGTGGGTTTGCAAAAGTAATTTTATATGTTATGGAGGAAGAGAAAATCAAAAACACATTCTTTTGAGTGAGTTCTGTGGGCTTTTACCAAATTCTGACAGTCTTTTCCTGTAGATTGCCTCTTAGTTCTGCACAAAACTTTCAAACCAATTTAAGACGTGGAAGAGAGCCTGCAGGAGAGAACAGTAGCTCCTCATGGCTTCAGGGCTATTCTTCCAGAATATTCAGTATTTCTCTAGACATGTGGAGATCTTGTGCTGTCCCCCCTAGTGTGGGAGTCCACAACTAGTTGTGAATCTCAGTCTTTTCTTCTTTTTTCTTAAGTGTGAAAGCAACCCATTAAGTCATGTGCAGCTCATTAATCCAGAATCTGGTGGCTGATTGTACCACAGCTGTTGTCTGTAAGGGTGCTGGTTTGTAAGTTTGTTAGGCATTATGTAGAAAGTCGTTGCAACATAAATGGAAGGGAAGCACTTGCTTTTGAACTTTGATGTTTCTGCTTCAGATAGAATTCGAGTAAATAGAAGCTGTGTGTTCCACAATGGCTGCTAGAACTGTGCTTGACATCAGAGCTCAGAATGTGACCTTGCTTTAACCTTGGTGTAAAATGGGGATGCTGACCTCCAGCAGCACGGTCTGTAAATTGTCGGTTAAGTCTTGAAGTCTCACGGGTACGCAAGTGCTTGCGGTCTCACCCCTTCCATGTTCAGCTTAAGCTCTCCGTGTTTCTAGAATTGCTTCCAGGCCTTCTGTGCATGTAGCCACGTGGGTTCAGGACAACGACTGCTTTATTTCTGTTTGTTAGCAGGCTGAAAGCGTGTGGAAAGCATGGGCTATGACATTGAGCGTTTCGTCGGCTACGTTAATGAGGGGCTCCTGTGCTCCATCTGCCGGGACGTGCTGGAGGATCCGCTGCAGGCTCCCTGCGAACATGCCTTCTGCGCAGCCTGCATACACGGGTGGCTGGTTCAGCACAGCAACTGCCCTGAGGACAGACAAGTGATTGATGTGGCTGTGCTCCGGCCTCTGTACAGGTATACAGCAGTCTCACTGTGTGCTCACGTTGTAGGGGGTTAGGGTATTTCAACTCTTCTTGCCTAGATTCGTCTCTATGGCAGGAACTGGTCACCTGCATGAAAGCACTAGCATTTTGCATGCATTATAACTAACGTTTGAGGTATTAAATCTCAAAATGGAAAGAACACTTATTTTGTTCTCCACCTTTTTATATGTTGAGTGCTGATTCTAGATACCTGTCTAGATATTGTTCTGGATGTCTTCCACAGCACCAAAACTTTCCCATGAAGTTTTGGAGAAAGCAGGCAATGTGGTTTTCAAGAATAACAGTCACTAAGCATTGTCTGTCTTTTGTTTTTAGTCTTAGAATTCTCTTTTCCAGAATTCCTCACAGTTTCATCAGTAGACACTGCTTGCTGTTCAACTCCTGCTTTGTCTAGTCGTACTCAGATTAAGTTATCTTGTGTTGAAAACCTTTAGCTGCAGGCAGTAAATTAACTCCTTTGGTACCTCTGTTATTTTTGCCCCTAGTGAGAGTTTACTGCATGGAAAGCTGAAGCATAACATAGGCAGTTCTGACGAACAAGTAGCCTAAGTGTTTGGTAACATCTGCTGAACTAGGGAGAAGTAAGAGTTAGAAAAATAATTCAGAAATAAAGAATTTGTTTGCACATTTAATTTTGGAGACTGAATTCCCCATTAACATTGTTTCTTTTCAGCCTGTTCTTTTCTAGTATTCTCACTGGAATGCTTAAAAATAAGTAAATATGGAAACTGATTATTCCTAGGTTTTCCTCACTGAAATTTGAATCTTCCTTTGTCTTCACAAAGTGGAAAATTCAAAATTTTCAATCATTTTCTCAGTTTTAAGAACAACTTTTTTTTTTTTTGTGCATAGGTATATGAAAAATGATTTAAATCGTCTTCAGCTACACTGCAAGAACAGAGAGTATGGCTGTGAAATGGTTTGTTCTCTGGAGTCGATAGACCGACATGAAAGGGAGTGTGAATACAGTCAGATACCCTGCTCCAACGCGGGTGAGTAACAGTCAAAGAAGTTGAATCCTTTGTATTCAGAAAACAGGTGTTTTTCATCTTTCTGTCAACAAAACAGCAATAATGGCCATTCATTTCTAAACAGCAGTTCAGAGCTTTACATGTTGCCCAGAGAGGCTGTGGATGCCCCCTCCCTGGCAGTGTTCAAGGCCAGGCTGGATGGGGCTCTGAGCAGCCTGGTCTGGTGGGAGGTGTCCCTGCCCATGGCAGAGAGTTGGAACAAGATGATCTTTAAGGTCCCTTCCAACCCAAGCTGTTCTGTGATCCTACAATGTTCCTAGGAAAACATTAATTTCTAATTAGTGATGTTAAGGACATAGTTAAGTCTGCCACCGTAATTAATTGTGAGAAGATTAAGGTGCTGGAGTTGCTTCATTAGAAGTCTATTAGAGGTCTCAGCAGTGGCTGTTGCAGGTGCTTCAAATTTGCCTTTTACAGAAACAGCAATGTTCACAGAGCAGCTACATCTTGTCTCTATTGTACGGAACTCAAGGCGTGATCTTAAATCTCTTGAGTTCTTTCTCCGGAGCACACGAGAGCAAGTTTTGAGTACCTCAGTCAGAAATCATTACAGTTGTTGACAAAGTAGTTATGTTTGGAATTAACTGTAATGCTTTGTGGCTCTAAGTGGCTGGCTTACCCTCTTGTTCCTTGCTCAGGCTGCACGGTTCAGATCGAGCGCCGGAACCTTGACGGTCACTTGGCAGTGTGCGAGTATCGGAGCCGCGAGTGCCCCAACGGCTGTGGCTACACCATCCTCAGTGCAGAGGACACGCAGCATAACTGCGTGGCAGAGCTAAGAACTGAGCTGGAGCTGCTTCGGTACAAATCTTCGGGTTTTTGATGTTTGTGTCTAGGCCTAGTCACTGCGTAAGGCACTGCACATGCTAGCACTGGGTTCTGGTACATGCTAAGTGGTCTGGTAATGCGCTGATACGGGTGGGACAGGGTGCTATTTGTCTGTGCAGACTTTAAGTTCTTACTGTTTTTTTTTTTTTCCTGTTATTTTTTTGTCCAAGTTATTACAGATCCTAAAATGCCATTGGCTGCAGTTGAACAGAACGGTTATTTAACAGTTTAGTTTATATTGTTACAAATCCCCCTGACTATAAAGACCTCTGATTATTTTGGTAGATACAGACTGGTAGATGAAAGCACACAGAACCTACTTTTCAATTTTGATTAAGGTCATGGCATAACGGTTGGTAGATAGGCATCTTCTTACCAGCATTCTCTTATTTCCTCTAAAGTGTTTCTGTAGCTTTTCCTTTCTGTGATAACCCAGCTGGACATTTTGGGGGTGCATTGTTTGCTTGTTTCCTTTTTTTTTTTTTTTTTTTTTCCCCCATGCTCCTTCCTGTTTTTCATCTTTCAGCTCGCTAAGTCTCATGCTCTTGAATGTTGTTGTGAAGTCCATCTCAAATCCATTTTAGAGCATGGAGACATGCGGGATTCAGGTGCCTGGCTACCGAACTCAGGAGGGTAGTGTAGTAGCAGCTGTTCGCTGGCAGTTACACTGTGAGCCGTTAGGTTGTGACAGTTCACTGCTGTCATTTAGTGCATCCCATAAACGTGACAAGATGACATGTTCAGCAGTACAGTAACATTCACACTTTTTTTATCTTGACTAGATGTGCTTAGAAATATTAAACAAGCATACACAACAGGCAAGAGGCAGTAAATCATTTGAAGTCATAACTATATGATCTTGAGCTCATAGAATTATTTCAGGAACAAGCTATGCTTGTCCCCTATAGCACCGTATAGCAATGAGAATATGTCACTAGAAAAAATTTTTTTCCCCTGTGTTATCAAGACTTAAAAAGGAGAAATACTTTTTCAGGTCAGAAATGATCTGCAGAGTGGAAGAAGCAAAGCATGAGATGGAGTCAAGATTAGATTCACAGAGAAGGCACATGGTCCAAAAAGAGAGTATTCTGCAAAATGAAATTGAGGAACTAAAGGTAAATGTGATTTTTTTTTTTTTTTTTTTTTTTTTTTCTTTTTTCCCTCTCCTAACAGTCTAGCAATTTGCTCTTCCCAGGAGTAGTCTTCCCTTTTGCAGATGCAGAGTCTCAGGCAGAGGTGCGCAACATGAAGTACGGGAAGCAAAGCAGGCGCTAGCACAGCGCTGTGCCTGTGCAGGTCAGCTGCATTGAGGAGCAGGCTGAGTGCTGGCTTTAGGCAGCTGATCTACTCCAAACTCATTTGGAGCTGACCTGGATACGTCAGTACAAGGACTGCATTGTTCTGTGCATGCATAACGTGTCAGCAAATCAGTCTGAACTCGTTTTCAGTGCCTGAATGTCAGGCATGCATCACAAATTAAATGCAGTGAAATAGCCAACCCCTTTTCAGTGCTGTTCAAAGTGACTTGATCCAGCTCTGACACAGAGCCCTTCTGCAGACAGCGGTGCTTGCTCTGTGGTTCAGCTGTGGGTCAAGAGGTTGAAAAGCTGTGTTGTAAATCAAATAGCAAGGAGGGCTGGGTTACCTTTCCATGCATCCAATTCTTACATCGTGGAATAGCGATTGGTAAAGCCCAAAGCAATGGAGATACTTTAGAGTTTGTTTTCCCTTTCCCTGGATTTGATTTTTAAATCCTTAAAGAGTGTATCAGAACATAACCAACAACCTACTTTGGTTGGCATCTTGAAACACAAAGTTAAAGCAGGAACTGGGTAAATCCACTCACCATTTAGAATATAAGGAGCCTTTTGCACTTGTTGAAAAACCGTTCTGAATTTTTGAAAGAAGGCCGTCTAAGAAGGTCAGTGCTGAGTAGAGTCATAATTTTTTTACATTTCTCCTGCTGTCAAAAGCAGCAGATGATTTCAGAGTCACTTATTTCTAATCCATTGCCCTACATGCACGACAAGTTTAGCTTCGTAACACCATCACCAGAAGAGTTTGCTGACCGCAGTGAGCTGCTGTTTGCATTGCAGAGCCAGATGTCACGCGTGATGTCCGACGTCCGCTCACTGATGGCTGCAGAGAGGCAGCACCGCCAGGAGCTGGAGCAGGCGGAGCTGGAGAAGCGGGAGCTGCTGGAGCTGCTGCGGGGGCTGCAGAAGGACTGCAGGCTGAGCACTGCAGAGGGAGGCAGGAGGGCGACGGGCTTCCGCCCACTGATGCGGCTGGAGAGCGCAAAGCGAAAACCTAGGGAGGTTACAGTCATCTAGCCAGAAGTAAGCTCAAAAGGCATTGCCTTCTGATTTGTGTGGCCATCTGGCAAATGTTCTTACTCTCCATGAATGATTGGTAAACTTGGTATTGTTTCTGATGTGCTTGCTTTCTTTATAAGTCTGGATCACCAATTTCTTTCCTCCTGGGCCATAAAACTAAATGGAGAGTGTTCTCTTCTGAAACACAGGGCATTAAACCCAGAAAGCTCTAAAGCCACTCAGCCAATGTTTTCATAAAAAGGGGGAAGAAGATTTGATTTGTATCTCTTCAGCGTGTCATTTGCAGAACTCTTTCAAGCCTGAAAGCTAGAGCTTTTTAAAGTCAAAGATACTCTAAGTTTTTTTCTTTTCTGGTCCATTATAGTCTATGGTCTAGTTTATGCTTATATTTGAAACAGAAAGAAAGAAAATGTGATCATCAACAATGGCATTTGGGTTGTACTTAATTTTGGGAAAGTCAGTAATAGAATTTAATAGATTTTGTGTGTTTATGTAGTCTGTAGGAGGTATGCTTCAAAGGCGAGAAGAAAGCATTTAAACTTCTAATTCTGCCACTGTGTGACAGCTCCAGGTGAGGGTGGCTCACCTCAGAGCTTCTCTAACTTCCCAGGCTAGCACACACTTAAGAGATATGTACCAAAGCCCAAGGGAACCTTACATAGATCTGTGTGTACCCTGGGGCTTGTGGAAGAGGGTCTTGCATTTTATTTAACCATGTGGAGCTTTTCTCTGTGAGAGGATCAGCTTTCTACCAGGTCCTTTAAGCGTAAGTTCTGCCCGTTCAGTATTCAATATCTTTAAAACACACACAAATACTTTTGAGCATCTCTAATTTTCTTTTGGCAGGTTTAAGACCACTTGAACATTTGTGTCTGCTGCAGAGGAGTGTTTGCGCAGGGGCTTGGACTTGAGTGTCTTTATTAGGACTCAAGTCTGCAGCTGTGTAAGAGCTAGGATTTTACAGCAGATGGACAAATTCTGAATTAAGGGGACGTGTCCCTATAAGGACTGGAGCATTCATCAGAAATCTGCACAGTTCAAAGACTTCCTCTAAACTTCTCACGGAGCCTATTCATGGTGTTCTCAGTGCTGTAACTAAGCCATATTCTGTCCCCTGGTGGGATCACTAGGGGAGAACCCTGCCTCCAGCTTACTGAATGTGCTGAATCAGTTTCGAACTTTCAGGAAAGAGGAGTGCAGGTGCAACAGTCTTAATAACCCAGTTCTCCAATTTAGAAAGCAAATACAGTACCGTGCCAGCTGTGCTGTCACTCAGAACAGCACTTCTATGGCTAACAGCATAACCAAAGAGGGACACGGCAACCTGCTTAGCACGTGCACTCTGTCAGAAAGACTTGTGGTCGGAGGGCTCTGATGTCAGGCAGCAAGTCCTTCTAACATGGTGTTCCTTCAGTACCACTGAAACAGCTGCGCACATTTAGGTCTTGTGCACTGAAAAGCTAACAATTAACTCTCCTATAAAGGTTTGGTTTTCTGAAAGAAAATATTCACAGAAAGAGCTACAACCAAATATTTGTTTGGTTTTCACTTTGCTCTTTTTATATCCTAGGTAAAACTACAATCATTGACAGTATGTAGGTTGTCATGATGGTCTCCTCCAGTCCATGGCACAGCACCTCTCTTCAGCAGCCACACAGTAGCTATGATTTAGGGAGACCTTCATTCACTCCAAATGTTCAGTGCTCAATTCACATATATCAGTGTGCATCTTAAAGCTGTAGGTAGAGACTAAGAATGCTTTGGTTATCTTGTGCTCTAGATGAGGCAGCTTTTAGCGTCTGATTATTTGTGACCATTTCAAGCATTCACACTAATTTTGAAGCTTCTTGGCAACACCAGATTTCATGCTGTTAGAATCAGTGTATTTTCAGGATGTGTTTTTCTGTGTTCTGTAACTTTGTGGTTCTGTGACGTGACTCTATCTATCTTGCTTAATTTGAAAGAAGAAAATTCCTTCAGAATCCTATGGAACTCAGACGAGCTGGATCATCCTTCCTGAACTGGAGGGCAGTAATAATCTTTTCCATTCTGAACAGGAAAAAAAAAAAAGCAAGTAATTAGCTCTGTGCTTTTCCCATAACAGGATCTCTGCCTTTGTTTATAAGATTATGACTGAATTTCTTCTAGCACTTGGTCTGCTGTCTGTCCCCTGAGTGACACACATGGAACTGTGTGAGGAAACACATCCCAGGTGGCAGGGGCTGACTCTCTGCTGTGCAGTCTGAGGAGCTTCCATTTGCCAGCTCCAGAGAGTCGGAGCTGCCCGTGTTGAAATGTGGCAGTGCTTTGAGCGCACTTGCTGCTGGAGTGACCCATCGGCTTGGGCCTCCCTTACCAGGAGGAAAGCACACAGGTACAGGAAATGGAGGTGCACTAGCTGAGAGCATCGTCTCCTTCCAGTTACTTTAAGCCTGATGCTGTTCCTCACTGAGGAGCTGTTCTGCACTTCAGGTTTTCCTGACTGGTGAGCCACTCACAGGGCAGAGTCTGCTTAAACATGGTCATCATTTTACTTGTTTCTTAAAATTAACCAGACTGAAATTAAATAGCTCTTAATAACAGCTAGCAGAAGCAAAGGATTTTCTTCTTTCCTTCAAATAGTTTTTGTAAAAGGATTACCAAGGGTCTAAATACTGTAATAGACTGTGTAAGTGAAGGCACTCACTTGGAAGTGCCACTGCCCTTGTCACAGGTAACAAGGAAGCTGAACATCCTCACACCACATCACAATGTGATGAATTCCATTGCCTCACAGCTGGAACTGTGCTGAGAGCACATTGAGCAGTCGCTCGAGTGGACCAGTGGCCACAGCAGGGACAGTCGAGACTGGCAAGGAGGAGCTGCAGACCCTGCGTCTTGCCTCAGCCTGAGAGCAGCGATGCAGCTGCACCCGCCTCTGCGCCAGCTAGCTTGCCAGTACAGATTTGTGGCATCACAGTTGACATGCCATTGGGGTTAAAAGGAGATCAAGTCTTTGTTCACAACTAAGTGGGTACTAAAATAGTACCAAACCTCAGACAAAACTCAGAGAGCAAGTTGCGCCAAGATGACAGGTTTTAGTGCAATTCTAGTACCAGATTAACAGCCCCTTGTGAGGTTCACTTACCACCACAGAATGGCTGAGGTTGGCAGGGACCGCTGGAGGCCATCTGACCTAACTGCCAGCAGGGGCACCCAGAGCAGGGTGCCCAGGACCACACCCACAAATACAAGAGTTTCCCTTCAGGGCAGAAGGGAATGGAATTACATCTTCAAGCAAAACGCCTAATGCAGTGAAGGATTTTGACTAGGAGTAAGCGTTTCAGTCTCAAACGTTCTTAGGTGCTTTTAATAAATTCAATCTGTTAATGGGCTCCAGTTCCTAAGATCCATAAAACAGGCAGTCTTGCGAATGAGATTTTCCATATGCTTCCCATCGTGGATGTGGCTGACGTGGTGCTTTTCCACAGCGGTTTTCCTTGGGAGTGCTGGACAGTACGGACCAGCAGCAGTACTCGCCTTTCCTTTCTCACGTACTGCTGACGGGATGAGGACGGTAGGTCAGGGAGATTTTACCACACGGACAGATGCCTTTGTAAAGACCTACAATTCTATGCAACTTTATATTAACAAATAAACACTGAATTGTCTTCCAGCATTATGGTTCACTGCCAGCCTAGTTACATTTTCTACCTTTATATATACACAAGGATAAAACGGTGCTTCACAGACCTTAACCTCTAGTCTGTAAAAGAAACAGTATTTGTATCACTTTGAAGTACACTTTGTATAAAAGTTGAACTAATAAAGAGTTATAATTAATGCAGCTCTGTTCATTTCTTTCTGTTACAGAAGTCTGATTATCTACTGGATCAGCTGAAGTAGGGTATTGCAGCCATGCTGACTGCCCACCACAGGGAGTCACCAATAAACTGCAGTTTAGGGTCAGTGCTCTGACGAGGTTAACACTACACAGCAGTGTCACAACATTTTGCAAACCAGAGGGAATACACAGCAATAAGCAAAGCAAGCATTTGTAACCCTTCCCAGGGATTTTTCTCCTGCCTTGACTCACAGGAGTTTCTGAGTAGTGCAGCTGTTTCTGAAGGAGATAAGAGATTGCAAAAGCTAGAAACTCCTAAAGAATGCGGCAGTCCAGTCCTGCACAGACAGCATGATCTCAAACTGGCACAGAGGAAAAATGAATTCAGCATCCATCAAGTGAAGGGATCTCATCCTTAATGCAAGCTTTTTGTACTCATTACAGGAACCCATTTGGGATGTGAACATGTAAGAACAGGAAAACTCAGAAGATGTGATCTAGAGATGCATTTGCTTAAATATTAACGGTTGGGATACGGGGCACGCCAGAGCATGACCTAGTTGCACGCAGTACTTTGCATTATCTCAAGCATATTCTCTTTGCTGATGGGGCTGGTTACTCAGTGGGGAAAAGGCTGAAAGTGTGCATGCCACAGCCCCAGACAGCAGCACTGTGCCTTGCAGACAGCCTGCTCATCTGCTTAGGCACAGCTGTCTGCATGGCCTTCAGGCAGCATAGGATGACACACACTGCAGAGCTGTGAAGATTTTGGAAATCAGCACACACAGTGGGTCTTGACGTTACCCTGTGAGCTGTTCTTGCCTAGGACATCCCTGAACCAAGGCGACTCTCAGCCAGCGGAGCAGCCTTCAACAGCAGTCTCCTTTCCCTACCACGTGCTGCCTGACACAGGGTCTGTGTGCTTGAGAGGAACTGTTGCACTGTGGATCTGCTCTGCAGCACCTCCTCTTGCCAAGTGCCTTGCTCATTTGGCAGGGGGCTGATTACTGAACAGTATGTTGACATCGCCATTAGCTTCCAGGGTTCGAGTGCTCCACTCAAGAGTCAAAACCTGAACGTTTATTTTTGGGCCTGGTGTAAAAAGTAAAAATTTAATGCTTACAATGTTATTTACTCGTGGAAGGATTCCAGTTTAAAAGAGTCAAACCAAATAACTCAAAGCTAACAAGCATTATTTCAGGTTGAATTTATCCAAGAAAGGAACCACTTTGCATTGAAGGGCTACAGAATTCATCAACAAAAAACAGACATCTACTTCTTTTTCAAGCTTGACTGAGTTACAGCTTGCATACATCTTAAACAGCTTCCTCCTAGTTTGAAAATGGTTAGTGTGACATGCCGCATATTTTAAACTTTCCAGAACAAGTACTGTATATTTACATATTTATTCCATGCCTGACACTTTTCAAATTCCCTGACAGAAAACAAATGGTTCATATCCCTGCTAGTTTCAAACACAGTAAAGTTTCCAAAAGAAATAAAAAACCTTAAGCTCATGGTCTGAAGGAGCTCATCAGCTTTCAAACATACTTATGCAGTGCTCCTTAAAAGAAACAGCGTTAATACCTGTAGTGTCTGTGAGAGCTCCACCCATTTCAGTCACTACAACTGCATTATTAGCAGCATCACAGCTTCCTGTTGTTTTCACCATTCAGTTGTTTGACTTCCAATGAATGTTTTGTTCACGTTACCTTAAGCATGTTAAAACACACCCCTCCGTGCACCATTATTACTCCCTTCACCTGCACCCTGTCAGTCAGTAGAAGCTTAAGGCGCTGACAGGCTGTGTCAGCTGGCTCAGTGCCCACTGACCGGCTCTCCAGCTGTGGGATGCTGTGTCCCAGAGCCCCCCCTCAGGTCTGAGCAGTAGGGGCCTGCTGTGGTTCACATAGAAACCAGGCTTATGTAGCCCATCACGATAAAGCTAAAGAAAGTTCAGTCTGCAGTGGGATCGTACCTTAGGAACACTTGGAATAAGTTGTTGAGGTTCATGATACTAAGCAGACCAGCTATCCAAAGTTAAGATTACTTCAAACATTGTAGCTGGGCCTTACTGAAGTAGATGAAGACCTCTTTACAGCACTTCTGTACTGTCAAGAGACCAAAGCATAAGTGAAAAATCAAGCTCAGCTGACAGTGGAGCTCATATTTAAAAAAATCTATATACGGTCTTAAAAAAAAAAAAACAACCTACTGCTCCTCACCCCATCCAAAAACACAATCAAAGGCAACTGAGAACTGGTTACTTGAATGGAATCCCATGGACCTCAAAGGAATGCAAATACGTAAAAGTTACATCAGCCACTGAGCACAACATGAAAACAAATTCAGAGGTGAATCCACGGGTAACATCTCTTCACGAATTCTTACTTCTCAAAAGTTTTCCTCTTTGCAATGTATCTGAATTCCAGAAACAAAATCCAAGGCACCTATTCGAAGGGAGGCTTCAGCACCAACCACCACGCTGTGGTTGCTGTTTTCCCACCTGTGTGTGCCCTCTCCTCAGCAGGCTCCCATCACCTCCAGCCTCGCTGGCGGCATCCTGCCCTTCAGCCTCACAGCACCAGCTCTTCTCCAGCAAAACGACACCATGCTCCCCAGCGCACGAACTGGGGTCGTGAAGTACATACTGGAATGTCCTCTTATTCTCATTGAATCCAGTGACATTTTCTATGAATTTTGACAGGTGTGAGAGATCTTACTCAAGCATCTAATCATGTTACCAAAAATGTACAGCAAACCCTATATAAATTAATCAACATGTGCAAGAACACAAACATTAATTTCAGTCAATCTTCCATCACCTGCTACTGCAACTGCTCTCAGATGTACCTCAATCATTAACAACTGAGACTGGCTAAAAAAAGGGCTAGTGGCTCTAAACCTGAGAGGAAAAACTTAAATTGTCTTACAAACATATTTATATAATTTTCTTGCAGTAACAAGTCACACACAAAACAGCTGTACCTTTCTTTTGGCACAATTAATATTTTAGAAGTCCTTCAAAGTCTTAACGAGGTTCTTTACTGAATATTGTTTACTGTCCACAAAAAAATTAAAACATTCTTTCAAAAGGAACAAAAAAAAAAATATACAATTGTACACAAAAAGTCTTGAATTTTATTGAAATTTCAAGTCTTGTATCAAACAAAAACTTTTCTTCAGACAAAAATATTCTCTTGGTGTCCTCCAGATACCAGCCACTCTGAATTGGTCCTTTAGAGCCCCCGTTTGCTCTGTCATCTTCCCAGCAGTCCACGTGGTTGGGCTGTTCCATTGGGCCTCAGTTTACCGCGTGAAGGAACGTACATGGCGGCCTCTTCCACTGCCTCCACTAACAAACTTCCCCCTCGAGCCACCACTGCTACTACTATTAGCACTTGTCCAAGACGGTCCGATTCCTCCGCGGCCTCTGGAAGCACGATCGCGAGGACTCGGTCGGTAGCCTTAAAGCAAAGAAAAGTATACTCAGTTGGAAAAAAAAAAGGAAAAAAAAAAAGAGCCTAGGCGTAGCAGGTGCTGTGAAAGCACAGGGAACAAAAACAAGACGAGACACAAACTGGGTTTGTTTTCTCCTTTTAATTTTCACCTCTCTTTTAGGCAAGCACTTTGGTTTTGACTGGCTCTAGAATTACTGTGCGGTTACGAAGAGAACTGAATTGCAAAAATCTGAATGCAAAGTTAAGGTTCTGCGATCTGGTGCTCAATTCAGCAAGTTTTATGGATTACAGGGCAGTTCGCACGAAAGCATGTATCTGACAGTCTCAGTGACAACTGTTCATATATGCTTAAAAAATTTGCTGAATTTCAAGGTGTCTGCAGCATCCTTGCACGGTTTCATTTGCAAAGCAAAAATGAAATTCAAGGAATTTTCTACAGTTCGATGCCCATATGAATACCATGTACCTGCTGAACTTAATGGTCTCAGTGGTGGCAGTGGACCCCTGCTAAAATTGCTTTGACCACCTCTACTGTCATTGTAGGTTCCTCGGGGCGTACTCTGTGCACTCCAGCTTGAGCCTCGAGCGCCCTCGCGCCGACTGTAATTTCCTGGATGGGGAGAGAAAAACCCACACAGTGCTGAGCAGATCTCACCCACCTCGCATTTCAATCTTCACCGTACTCAGGGCGAGTACACGTAACATCGACGCAGTTCAGGCAGATGGAACTACTCTGCATCAACATACCCTCAGGAAGTTAACGCAAAGCCTACAAATTATGTTCCCCTGGTTCTGTGCGTAGCACAGTATCTACTTTTCAGACATGAGCTCAAGTTTTAGAAAGATTCACATTACCTCGAGTACCAGGACAGACCTCTGTGCTTTAAGCATGTGTGGTGAAGTAAATCCTGGTACTTGTAACATTTCTAAATTGAAGTATTTTCTGTTTCCACTGTGAGGACTTGTCTTACAGGGAGGAAAGGAACGCAACCTTGTCTGTATAGGAAAGAAACTCAACACTGGAGCTGGAATCTCCAGGTTCAATGAAACTGCTTCTGGCCCTTGTCAGAATCTTCCACCCTTTTATTCAAGCCCTATCTACATCCAGAGGCGCACTGTGATGCTTGATTTCAGGAAGTACTGCATCAAAGTGGAGAGAGCTTTGGGTCCTTCTGACTGCATCTCTGAAACACTCCAACAGCTGCTGTACACGATGCCATGACATGAAAAAGAAGACAGCTAACTCCTTTAGTAAGAGAGAGGGGCAGAGAGGCAGCACAGGAACCTGCAGTCTTGCTTGAATTCCACGGCCCACGAGAGAACCTTTCCTAGTGCCCAACAACTTCATTCCTTCCCAGATACACCGCATCAGAAACATCCCATGCCCGGGCGATTATCTGCTGGAGAATGGGGCTAGCGTTTCTGAAGCATTTTTAGCATTCATTTACTCCCATTCTCATAAAAGACAAAACATACCTTTTGAGGCAGGCGGGGTAAAGAACCTGTTCTGGCTGTGAAAAGCTCCCCGTCCTCCACGATTCCCTGAGAACCCCCCGCGTGAGGAAATCTTCTGGGATACTTTCGGTGGCCTTTTGGCCGGTGGCATCCCATCTGGAGCAACCACTTCTTTGCTCTCTGCAGCAACAAAATCGTCCACGTGCATGGAGGGCGGTCTGCTCGTGTTCTGCTTCCTCTGACGGAAGATATCGTGCGGTCGAATTCCTTGTCCAAATCCTCCCCTGCCTCTTCCCCTCGGTGGTGGCACAACATGAGCTCTCTTTGCAGGCTCTATGTACTCAGATTTTCCACTGTCATGACAAACCACAGTTAATTTAGTTAATTTAATAATTTATTCTTACTGAAGCTCAGGCATTCTTCATATTGAAGATGCCATTTAAAAACCACCTGACATTTTGAGAGTGTACAAAACAGTGCTAAACACGCCCACTGTTTACCCACTAAACTCAGCTTACCTTGAGGTTATGAAGGTCTCATGCTTGTGCTTGCCAAGTTTGAAACCTTTTGTGGTTTTTGTGCGACCAGGAGACGACGGTTCTGACAAAAATGACCTCTCCAATTCAGCTTGCAAGTCAAAGTCACTGCAGCCCTTCTCTGACAGTTCGATTAAGTCAACTTTCACCTGCAGTAATACAGTTTCATAAGACAACTCACTACAAGCACATCTTAGGAAGAAAACAGCCAGCACCAGGGTGGATGAGAATCAGCAAAGATCTTAACCCACTCTGGGTCCTTCCTCTAGAGCAAAAACCTCCATCCTCCCCCTCTCGATGCAGTTGTGTGGCTCAAAAAAAAGCAGCAGTAACAAAACAAACAAAATGCAGCAGAGCTGCAGCGAAACTGTCCAGTGCTCCTGAATCCTACGAAGTCAAGGGCGTAGCTTCCAACTACAAATGTCTGTCTTGCCACCAAATGACCTACAATGTTTTCCTTAATCTACAGTCCCATAAATTTATCAATGCTGCTTTTATATGAGAATGAACTGTTTGGGTTTGCTGAAGAAATTAAAGTACAGGTATCTTTGCATGTAAACATTGAAGAGTAAAGCCAGAAAAGAATGCAGGCAATTAAGTCAACAGAAAGTGACCATTTCTCATCTAGGAAGCTAAGACACAAAGAACTGCTTAGTTTAAAAAACTTATTTTTTGTTATTGTGTATTTTTCAAAATAACATTTAAAGTTTAGATCACAAAAATCAAGTTTCAAGTAATGTGAAATGTTTTGGGCACATAGTTTTATTTACTACTGCTGTTTTTTCCACTTCTGTCACATCCGAGCAAAGACTTCAGAACAGAGATCAGACTCTGATTATTTCTGCCGTGACAGAAGATGAGCATGCATAAGAGAAAACAAGTCGCGTTCCTTGTCTATGCTTAACACACGCTACTGAAAAGCCCCAGCAGCAATACAAAAGCAGGTTAGGGCGGGCACAACAACCGTTCCTCTAAAGGAGATGATGCCTGCATTAGAGCACTGTGGACGGTGCCAAATCTGTGGGTGCTCCCATGTGAACCTGAAGTCATTTGCTAACAGCCTTTAACAACCGCCAGCCCCCATGTCTGGGTCAGCTGTCACGGGTGAGCTAAGGGAACCAAACCACTTGCCCACACGAATCTGATGCGACTAGCTCAGGTTAACCCTCATTTTCAAACCCGCTCCAGTAATGTTAATGCAGCCTTTTACCATATCTAGATCAGTGTCTATTTCTTCAGCCTGAAAGGGTGAGAACCACATGGACTTCAGCTGGTCATCCATCACATCTGCCAACACATAGGTAGTCCTGCAACAACACAATGCCAAATGACTGTTTGGTTATGAACTACAGCACACCGTGAGCACACACAGCACCTAGGGTGAACGCTGCTGCCTCATCCTTGGTACCTGTGTGAAACTAAACACCAGCAGGGAGTAGCGACAGCAGTTCTCTTTAGACCCTGTTTGTAAGAGAGTCACAGGCAGCATGCCCACACGTTCAACCACTTTACCTGTTGTTAAACAAATTCTGAAGAGAATCTGGTGCAGAAAGGATAGGCTCTACATCTTGGTCGCTCAGCGGACAAGAATCAC
Organism: Alectura lathami; assembly: GCA_013399715.1. NCBI lineage: Eukaryota > Metazoa > Chordata > Aves > Galliformes > Megapodiidae > Alectura > Alectura lathami. The sequence goes on from VXAV01003549.1 coordinate 195,414, forward strand.
CGGCTGATTCCAACATCTGCCTGAACCCAACGATGTTGTCCAGCAAGGATTCAAGGCCATCATCTTCCTTAGAACGATCCTAAGTCAACACATGACAAGACAGAATTTGTTCCCCTCCTCCAAGAACTAAACACATCTTTGTTAATTATTAAAAAAAAGACTGCACGGAACAGTCCATCTGTGAGCAGTGAAGCTAAGACACTTCGGGAAGCACACAGCAGCAGATTGCTCCTCAGTACGCCATACACCAAAGCATGGCAAGTACATTCCTCTCTACTAGTTGATGCAACAAGCTCTGTAACGTACTGCAGCACCGGGAGCCACCTCAGGTTTAAGTTAACAAGCTCTGCTGGAGCATTCCAGCATCCCAGGTGACTGTTATTTCTCCTTCAGCACAGCCGTGGCTGACCCCAGAGGCATGAGAGTAGAGCACTGAAAATGCTCTTTAACAGCGTTAATGACCAACAGGCTGCAGAGCAACCCCTGGGGTGGCTGTTCTGTGGACTCCTCTGAATTAGTCACCTACTGCACGACTGCCATCAATTGTGTAGGATTAGATCTGAGTATTAGCATTTGGTCTGTCATTAGAATCACAGAAGTGTGGGATGGATGGAATTCTGCAAGTCCTCTAGCCCAACCCCCTGCTTGGAGCAAGGCTGTCATCATCAAAGCCAGATCGAGGCAGCTGTAACTTCATCCAGCCAAGACTCAAAAAAGCTCTGACGACAGAGGTTCCACAGCCACTCTGAGCAACTCAGCTAGTGAGTGTCTTTTTTTTTTTTTTTTTTTTTTTTTTTTTTCCTCCAAGTCAATGCCAACCTGAACCTCTGAAGCCACAACGTGGGGCCACTGCTCTCTGGTTTATCCATCTGAAGGAGTTTGATTCCATCACCTTTGTAACATCCCCAAAGAGCTGTAAGCAGCTAAGATAACTCCTCAACCCTCCTCAGCAGACTAAACAAGCCCATCTCCCTCATCCCTTCTCTATAGCACAGTGCTCTAGGACCCTGACCGCCCTGCTAGAACCCTCTCGAGTTTCCCTAGAGCTGGTGAGAGGGCCGAGCTGGTCAGAGGTGAGCACAGCATTCCAGCTGGCAGCTCATCAGCATCCAGTGGAGGGAGACAGTAGGGTCCCTTGATTTGCAGCCCCTGCTCCTTCCAGGATTGCTCAGAACACAGCCTTGTTTGCTGCAAGCACGCACTGTTGGTCTATGCTCAACCAACCTGGGCTGCACACCCACCCAGCCCAGCCTGCACTGAGGCAGGGGGTTACCCTGCTCTCACTGCATTTTCCCTCATGACCCACACAAGCTTTCTGCTGTTTAGCAGAAAGAACATCCTATGAAAAAAAGAAATCCTAAGAAGTCTGCCGAGGCCTCTCTGAGTTAAGGTTCTGCTGTCCATCACATCAGCCACTCCCTCAGCTTACTGTCACTCACAAAGTCAGTGAAGATGCACCCATCACTCAGGTCTCTGACGACAGCATCCAACAGTATCAGCCCCAGCACTGACTCCTAGGTACTCATTACTGGTCACCACTGACATCAAGCCACCGCTGAGCAGCAGTTCCTGGTGCTTACCACAGGAACAATCTGCTCACCAGCATCCAGTGCTCTCCCGTGTGCAATCACCACCTTTTATTCCATATTACTTGCTTATGCTTTTGAGTGTGTAAGCACAGGGGAACCCCAGCCCTACCTGAAACTCAGAACAATGGCAGCAGCTATTACCAATTCTGCAGGGTGACCTTCTCGTCACACAGGGAGAGTCCGTATTATTTAAAAAACACAGCCACATACAAGATCACAACATGAACCTGCTTATCCAATTATTTTACCATAACGTGTTTTTCCAGATCCAGCAGCAGGTTTTCTGGGGTTTCCTCTTTGCTCTGCAGCAGATGTTTCAACTCTGCAGTGGTTAGACCCAGCGTTCTGCCTGGATGAGATCCATCTACTTCCATAAGGCTTCCGTCATCTCCACAGCATCCCTGGAAAATATAAGGGGTGGGAAATGTTCATTATACTTCTGGACTGCAAACTCCTTAGGATTCAAACATCCATTAGAGAAATCCAGCAGAACAAGAGTAATTTCTTCTGATTTCAAAGCAAAACATTCTGATGAAGTATATATTTCAATAGGCATATTTCAATGCTGCATCAAGATGAATCCAATCTTTTCCCATATAAACCGAGGTTTGTATCAGAGAACTAACAATTACATCGGATTTCTTCCTGTACTGCATGCTGGTAGTTTTTATATACTGCATTGTATTTATATAATACTTTCTACACTACATGTTAGTAACTCTCTAAAACCTGGATGCAATAAATAGCACACCACTCACCCATTTAGATTTTTTACTTAGGTAAAACTGTCAGCCCAAAACTCTTCTTTAAGAATAAAAGATTGACTTTTTCTTCTTCTTCTTTTTTTTTTTTTTTTTGGTACTGCCAGTTCTTTTAATACTTCATTCCTAGCTTGAAAATCAAATTACTGCACTTTTCTCCTAAATGATCAATATTCCATTTTTTTCCTACTGAAAGAAAGCTCTTATTTATTAAACATATATGCTGCCCAGCTTTCCCAGATTTCGTTAAAAAATAAAGGTGGCACTACCACCGCTGATGGAAAAGCCTTACACAGCAATCTACAGTCATCTGCCTTCTGATATAACAGCTCCTGAACACTCCTCACATGGCAGATTTCAGAGATGCAGCTGAATCTGTCCAAGCACTCAACACACAGCCACTTACCAGCGTGTCCGAGTTCAGAAGCTGTCGCATAAAATCCAGGAAAGAAGAGGCCAGTTCACCTGTGTCTTTGCTAAAACTAGTTATCACTCGCTTCAGTACAGTGTACAGAGCACTGCTGTGTTTTCTTAGAGAGCTGTTTTCATTAACAAAAAAAAAAGAAAAAACACCTTATTAGCGCATACACTGTGACCACCCCACTGTAACTTATTATAAGAAAATAACATTTGCAAAATAAATGTGGTAAATTTGATAATTATCAAACTGGGCTTTGACTACAAAGCTGGGCCTCCATTATCTCCTACGTACTCGATTGCTGTTCTCACCCGTGCTGTCCTCAGGTATTTCAGACGGCTCGCACCCAACCACACACACTGCAGCAGAACCTCAAGAACCTGCATGCAGTGACATTTCCATTTTGTGGGGAAAAAGGGATAGGAGTACAGAGGCGTTGTGAGTTGTGTATCTCTTTGAACTCTGAGCAGCACAGCTCTGTAACACTGCTTAGAGTTTTGAGCAGCCTTTTATTGGCAAGGCTCCAGGTGCCACCTGGTTTTCTTCAGGAACCTCACACCATTCTTGCCTCTCCAGTGGACAGAAGCCAGTACAAATGCAGGACAGGGAAAGAAGTGTCCAAACAACATGGTACTGCCCACTGTGTGCACACATTCTGTTCAAAGCGGAGCAGACTTAATACAAGCAGCTAGAGAAAAAAAGACAACTCCATTTCAGAAGCCCTAATTGCCTGACGGTCAAGACACTGGAGAAGTGCAATCTGAATCCCCTTGAGAGGGAGGGACGCAGCTCTTCAGTGTCTCAGCTGTAACTACTGCTTTACTCAAAAGGAACGGACACAAGCACTACATCTCACTCTAACCCTCCAGCCTTGGAGTTGCAAAATGGAAGGTACAAACTTTCTTTTTTTCAATGCTTTGTTTGTTTCTTGAGAGGAAGTGCTCCTCTTTGCCTACTACAAAAATGATTCACAGGTAAAATCTCAAGTGAAGAAAAAAAAATACTGAATAGAACACTGCACCAGCGTCAAAGAAAAATGAAAGTTCAGGTTCCTTGTCTTCAACATTTCTTACAGATACGGTGAGCCCCTACTCAGTGTGCTGCACGTGACAGATTCCACTAGGAGATATTTCACTTCCCGTCCAAAAAGTATAAAAGAGTTTTCCAAGCAGTGATATCAGTGTTTAAAAAATATTCTTAGACTACAAATATGATCACTTCATTATTTAAATCTCTCTCCCCTAATGCTAGCGTTGTCTTCATTTTTAACAGTAAGCCTTACAGATTCCCACTAAATGCTGTCACTCTAGCACGCTGCTATTTCATATTCTCATATTATATCTAGGACTCTTAGACAGATAAGTAAGAACTTATACGACTTCTAAATCTCTCTCTGATTTTTGATCATTTTCAGTTGTCAGGGATATCTTAAGATACCATACCTCTTTAAGTGATAGAAGCCATAGTCATGCTCTGTAAGGAACATCATTGTTCGGATGCACGTCAGCAGGCAGCTGTAACTGCTCTCGGGATTGGTTAATGTTTCCATCAGAGAGTCACAGATCGGTGGCATCAGATCCTTGTTTGGTAAGGAATTGGAAAGCTGCTCTAACTCAGACACGGAGCCTTCCGAAGAACTTGGTAAAATGAGCGCGATATCCTACAAAAAGCGGTCATTGCACACACAGTAAAAATGCATTCAGTGCAGCAGGAAGCATAAACCACGCGTTACGTCAGGAACGCCAGGTTCCTTTGCTACCCCTCATCAGCTCATTCCCATATTTGACAGTTATACTGACCAGCACAACACAAATCCAGCACATCCTTTTTAATTTGGTTCTGTTAACAGCTACAAACCATTATGGATATTTTTAAAACATAAAAGCTTCAAAGATTGAAAAGAGATGGCAAAGCCACAACTCAATGCCAAACAGTAACTGAGTCGCATCTGCTCCTTGCATTCAGTTTCCTGCCAAGGGGGGCAAGCTGCCCCTTAATCTCAAAACACTCAGCAGAACTCAGAGGTGGCAAGCACCACTAGGGAATCAAAGTTCTACTACACCCTTCGTGTTCTATGAACTTGTTCTGGCAAGTTCCGTGTGGTTTTTGTTGTTGTTGTTGGTTTTGTCTGGGGGTTTCTGGTTTTTATAACAGTGGTAGCAGCCTATCAGGTATACCTCAGATTTGGCATACATATTGAAGAGGTTTCAGTTAGGCTGCTAACAGACACATCCTTATTCAACCGGGTAAAAGGCGAATGCTGACAGCACAAGTGTTGCCCGGGGCTCATGTTCCAGAATCTTCCAGTAAGAAGAAATTACTTCCCTCTCAGCTGGGGGACAGCGTTTGTGCCATGCAGTTCTTGGTCTCTAACGACCACCAAAATAGTGCACACAGTGCCAGAGGGATCACAAATTAAAGGATTTATATTGAGGAATAGAAAGACTGGCAGCCAGTCTGTCAGTGCAGCCAACCACACACAATTTTTAACTTCCTGCGTTTTAACACGACCAATGGGTTTTTCCTCTTTTGGAAAAACAAACTAACAAGCGACAACAAAAAAGGCACCTAAGAAATAATCTCGTTTCTTTTCTCCCCCAAAACTGCCAGCACCCACCATGCATTATGTAAAATACCTGATCACAGAGGGATTGCAGAAGGGAAGTTACGTATTCAGCGCTCTGCTGGTGAGTGACGTTGTCTCCTGCTGACCGCATTAAAGCCAAGAGCTCCTGGAAAACCTCTCCGTACTTCTCATCACCTTTAGCAGTCCCATTGATGAGGTGCAGAATAGCCAGCTTACAAGCTTTGTGTGAAGCCAGGGCATCCAGTAAAGCAAGCAATCGAGTGGTCTGCCCAGTGTACTGCTTCTCTTTGTCTTCTGTGTTGCTGAAAGGATATCAATGCACCTTGAATAAGGAGGAACAGCTGCTCTGACATGATCTAACAAACTAGCAAAACAACACTGCAGAAGTCATACAATTCCACACTTTAAACAGAACACCTAGTGCACATGCTTATGCTTCTACTTTCCTTTTTTAAAAGTGCTCAGCTTTCACTAAACAACTTTCAGTTACATCAGAAACTAGCTATGCATTTAGAATAAACAGTACTCATTGTTCCAACTTCCTTCAGCTTGCAAGTATCTACATATTTTCCTGTTGGTATGCAATTCCCAGTAAAACAAACTTTACTTCTACTGATAACAGGTCTACTTTTTTATTTCAGACAAGTTCACTGAATAGAAAAGGCTTTGAGAAAAACCTTCTGCAGATACCTTCCACACACGGACAACGTGAAACAGTGCACATGTATGACATGGCTCGTTGGCAACATCAGGCATTATCAGGACATGGTCTATAGTACTGCACTGGGAGTTCATTCTGTTCAGAACAGATCAGTAGTATTTCTGAAAGCATTTTTCTCCTGCTAAACCTACCGCACAGAACCTGGGGGAAATTAATAGGCCATAAAAGAAATTTTTGCCATAGAAAACAGAAGATACCTTTGGAGGTCTTCTACAACTAGATCCAACACACTCCTCATGATAAGAAGGGCAGTAGGTGAAGCCAAGTCACACAGCTGAACACAAATGCGCCTCAACATATGCTGAATGGGCTGGCAAGAGGAACCAGAGAAGGAGCGAACGATCTCTTGTATCAGCTTGGCCTGAACGTGAAGATGCATGCTCCACAGCTTCCTGGTGTTGAGGGCCACTGATATATCATGTGGCTCAATTACCTGCAGGAACAGAGGTAGAGGAGGTTTTTCCTTCCAACTTTTGCCATAAAAACGGAATTCTACCACAAGGTATAAACAACTACTATGTAGTAATACTGCCCTCATCAAAAACACACCATGCCATTTTCATTAATATCACTGAATGACAGGGCGTAGTTCCACAAATTAGGTATTCCTTTGGGAGCAGGGGTTGCCAGACATCTTTTACGCTTAAAGATTACAGATTCAAGATCCATGCCTTAATATACCTCAGGGTTAAAGTCAGAGGCTTCCTAGCCAATCGTAAGTGATACAATGGAAGTCCAGATAATCTGGCAAGGGAGAGAAGAACGATGTATGACCATTCACTTAAAAACAAGTCTCAAATTATTTTTTTTTTTCCAATCAGAAATGCATCTCCAAAGAACCTCCACAAATATTAATGCTTTACAAAAACTTTAATCCACCCTTTCATACACCTGTTCTTTCCACAGCTAGGAAAACACTCTAAAATGGTCCAACAGCTACACAGAATTAAAACTCTTTGACAACTAAAATCCAAACCATACCTGAGTTGTCTGCATGGGCAGTGGAAGAGGCAACAATTCCGAAAGCAGTATAAGTCCAGAGAAAAAACCCTCAGGGATTCTCAAAATTGAGGAGAGAACCTCCTTGAGCATTAAAGACCAAGTATTGTTTGCCAGAGTTTCCTCCGAAATTGTAAGCTTCTCGTTGACGCCCTGCGTGAAGGTCAGTAAGATATCAACAATGTCGTTCTGAATTTTCTGTTCGTCGCTGTCAAGGCGGCCTGAGAGAGGAATGGAACACAGGAGCATGTGCAAGGAAACGAGTGCCGCCGGCACGCGCATGTCCTTGAACTCGAAGGATCCTCCCCTCAGGAGCTCTGTCAGCATCGTCTTGAGCAGGGTGAGCGTGCAGCGGGCCATGGAGATGGTGGTGACTCGGTGCAGCGTGGTGCCCATGTTGACGTGGAGCCGCCACGGCTGAATGAGCACGCTGTTCAGCTTCTGCAGAACCCGAATGAAGGTGTCCATTCCCTCAGAAGAAAAGAGCTGGATCACTGCAAGGTTCCATTTCAGGTCTTTCTGTTGACCTGTACAGAACACAAAAAACATTTCTGTTTGTCTAATTCCTCCTGGGGACTCACAGCTACGCTTCAGACATGTTTAAGACTCAGAAAACTACGACTTCTTTGCTAAGCAGTAGAAACCCATCCACCATACCTTCTACCATAGGGGGTGGGCAGGCAACGTGACACAGAACGCGAAGGGCCGTAGGAAGGCCGACGCCATCCGGGGTCATCAAACTGTCAATATTCTTAAAACAAGATGAAAAAACAAACCTGTATTACAGGGAAGGACTTCAGGATAAATGTATTATTATTAGCTTAATGTTCTTATTTGGACTAAACAAACAGTTGAGTCATCAGATTGTTGTACGTACCAGGATGCTTAATTACACCGAAAAGCAAGTTTAACATCGCTTACAGACCTCAATGCCATTCATTCTCAACTCTCCTGAAAAACAGGTCCACTACACACTAATTCTGATAATCTGCAGCTACATTAAGAGCTCTAATGAGACAATGTATCAATGAGTCCACCAGATCAAGACTTGGAAAACTAGTTATGGAGAGAACACATTGTTTAAAATATATAGCTATTATCTACACACACACACACACACCTATTTTTCCGTTTATCATTCACTAATATCAGCCTCTCCTGAAGGAAATGGGAGTCTTCAAGACTGTTTTCCAGAAGGTAGGTTGTCATCTAACAAAAAATTAAAAGATCAGAACTTATGTTTCTGCTGTTTCAAAAAAATAGAGAGAGAGAGAGAGACACTACGTGCTATATTCTGTACTCCCAATACAGGTATTTTTCTGCTTGTTTTTTTATACAAAGAGAGGAAAATTCACAATTAATGCTAAAACTGTGTATCAGTGGAGTCTGCTGAAGGGGAGAATTACTCTCTGGGAGCTAACTCCAGGAGAAAACACTTGGAAGTGCCTTTCATCTTTTCTGGTGAAAAGTACTCTGGAATTGGCCTTGCTAAGTAACTAAAGCTGCAAGATGAAAAACTGCTGCCTGCTCAGTGCAGGTGGAAGAGCAACTTGTTTCTGCCTGCAAAATTACTTTCCAAGAGCTGGCAGCTCAATCTCCTATGTTGATCCCACTTCAGGCTAATAATTTCTCAGCCCTAGGTTCCCAGTTCACATGCCCGGCTCACCACCTCTGCAGTTTATTGGCACATTCACTCTTACATTCACTGCATTTACAGAAGCAATGCACTGTCAGTTTCACTTCCTCTTTTCCTACTGCAATACATGCTAGTAAGTAAAAAAAAAAAAAAAAAAAAAAAAAAAAAAAAAGGGAAAAGCTTCTAAAAGCAACTCTTAGAGCAGATTCAGAAATCAGTAGGTGCAGAACTGTATGTGCAAGCCCACACACATGACCTACCACGCTTAACAGGATTTTTTTCCCCCCCGTTACTAGACTTAAAATGCCGTTCACTCACTGTTGTTAACCATGGCAGGTATGCTAACAACTAAGTTCTCACAAGGTCACCTCTAATAAGGAACTCTAGTTCTAGATTTTTCCCTTTGGCTTTTCCATACCTCAAATATCTTAGTCTGAAGTTTCTGTGCCTGTTTAATGGACTTCTGCTGGCTCTGAGCCTGCCTCAGGTTTCACTCGATCTTATAAAACACCTCAGTAACTCAGCTTTGGAATTTATGTTCTAAAATATTTCATGCACCACATATTTCATCTCCATTCCAAAAGCCACTGGCGCATTCTTAGAATTTGACAGAGACTCCATACAGCTGCTTCAGACAGGTTACTAGAAACGTGTACAGCAACAGAGTAACCTGCTCACCCTACAGGAGACTAGAATAAACTGCTGCTCCCTCCTATTGTCACCTCTGAGGTTTCTGAGTAGGAAAAAATGGGTTTAGACTGAATTCCCTTGTGCACAAAAATTCTAACCTAAACAGTACTGTGGTATGTGCAGTTTTCCAGATACCATGTATTTTCACAGGGAAAGTCTGAAAAAAAAAATCATCAAATCAACAAAACTTGAGCACTGAGGAAATGACATCGTTATGACCCATACCTTCAGAAAACTAATGGCAAGAACTACTGAGAAGAGAGTAATTTTAGGTCCCCACTACCTCCTTTCCAAAAAACTTCCTAAGTCAAACAGTTTTTTTGAATATCATATATACAAGTTTCTTATTTAGTTACTGTAAGTTTTCTGCAAAATGTGAGGTCAACTATTCCACCTTTGGAAAGCAGTCACGAATACAGTACGAGCTAAAAAGGAGGGCAGTCAAGGTTTGCTTTGTGGTTTTATGGCAAACTAAAAGATTTAAACAGTTGAATCTTGGCATGGACAGATGATTTGCTTTCCAAAAATGCAAGAAGTCCCAACTGTTATAGCCAAACTTGTTCCAAATCCAGCAGTTTTAATGTCTCTGAGCCAGACACAACAGTTCTAACCAAAGCGCTGAGAGGCAGCACAGTCTTCAGAATTACTGTGATCTGATATTACTGTAGACTTTCCCCCTCACCTCCTGCATGGGTGTGGAAGATGTCTTCATTTTCACTAAGTAACACGGTGACCTGCCAAATGCGTTAATTAAACTTTTGCATTTCTTCCTTGTACTTTCTGATCTTCGGGTCAGCTCCTGCTTATAGCTTTTGTGTTACAACCGAGCACACCTCAACATTTTCACATTTTGCTTTACTACTTGAGTGTTTGGATTAAAAACCTCAAAATGAGAAACAAGGACAGAGAAAAATACATATAAAATACGGCTATGTTCATTTTTCCAAATTACATTCAGATTGTTTGTATGATGATAAAAACTTTGCACTCAGTTACCTGCAGTTTTGGTTCAATAAATATATTTGAAAGCAAAAACTGTCCCAGATCATAAGGTTTAATAAACACACCTACTGAAGATATTTTTAAATATCATATGTTAGTATATACCTACGGTAAAATATCAAACTTATGAAAGGTGTAAGCCTACAGAGCACAACTAAAAGATAGCGTCTATCTGTATTTTACTAACCTGTTTGATATATTCAATGAGATTTGGAATACAATTTATTTCAAATCTAAGGTTTTTCAAAGGTTCAAGCCACTTGCTGAGCTCTGGGGGAAAAAAAAAAAAAAGAGAACCACGGTTAACCAGGTAACTTGTCAGTGCATTTATGAACCTGAACTTTATGCAATCAAAATGTTCTGCATTCACACAACAGGTCCAAGCGTGACAGCCACAAGGCACACACTGCAGCTGTAGAAAGCTGAAAAGCATCCACAAAAAGCTTCTGAACAGTCAGCACAGCTCAGGTACATGGACAAAATTTTACTCATCAACCTGAACACTCAAATAATTTTCAGCTTGTTTTGCATTATTAGAAATCAAACATATTTTGAAAAGACGCTAAGGGTCCCTTTGTCAGATAAAGAAAAATCCATCAAGGGCAAGGACACAAAAAATCCCCTGAACGTACAAAACAGGTCACTACAAACTGAAAACAAACCTCCTGTAAGTGCCCAAATGGAGCCATCCTCTGCACCTGTTTTCTCTGGGGGTCATTACAGAGGAACAGGTTCTCTCTCTGTCAGAATAACCTGAATGTCCCAAACCTCTGGGAGAAGAGACTTCAAGTTCTAAAGCTCATTGTTCCTGAAAGCAGGTAGAAGCATGTGAAGGTGCAGAGGCCCAATGGCTAGGAATTGACAGCCATTCTCAGATGGATCCCATGTTTTTTTTTTTTTTTAAATAAACTAGATCCCCTTTCCAGGAAACAGTCTGATGATCAGGTGACGTGAAAAGAAACAAAGCATGGCAGAGAAGGAAACTAAACTAAGATTTTGAAGAATTCTGATTTCTGTCCATGTATTTAAGTTTTGGGAGGAATTGCTGGTGCAGCCACACACATCCGTGAAGCTGTGCAGAGCACACCTCTGGCCACCACAGGCCTACTGTTCTGGTGCCAGAATGTTCCCCAGTAGGCTCTGCCCAGTCAGCTCCACTCCAAATGGTCTGGGCCTGACATGGGAGCCAACTCCAGTGAGGAAACGTCCCACGGCCCAACTTGGGGTCACAGGATTTAGTAACAAAGACCTGACTATTCTGTGCCAGCTGGCCCAGGTGCCAGAAAACAGTCCCAGGAATATTTTCTTTATTGGTATATAGAAACCCTATAAGCCTACATCACCAAAAAACAACAAAATTTAGAGTCTGCTCACTAGCCAGTTAGTCCAATTTTACTGCAATTTGCTCTCCTAAGTTATTTTCAATACAGAAATAATGTCATACTTCCTGCAATTATCCAAAACTTGTGGTAGTTAATATTACTTGAAAAATAATTTAACTATACAGAATTTCCTACTAAACTCTCATTAACAGGAAAAAAATTACACAGCATCTCTGTGACTCAACTAATCAGATGCAGCTGGGGAAGGAATTTCATCCTATACATTATCCAAACCAGATGACTGTGAAGTACCAATCACCCGCATAGAAATGGTTTCCTCTACACGCTCCAACAATCCAGCTGGTAATGACACAGACCGTACCTTGCAATTTGGTGTTATTTTCGTCTGCCTTACAGAGCTTCAGCAAAGGCGCCGAGTGCTGCTCCAGCATTTGGACATCACTGGAGGACTGGACCACCAGCAAAACCAGGATGCAGGCATAGTTATAAGCAACTGACTTCTTGGACTTTGAGTCTCTGAAATGACACGAATTTTCTTGAGATCGCAGCTACAGCAACCAGCTATTTGTTTGATTTTCATCCTTTGACACCTAAAAATCTACCTACGGAACTTTTACTTCCAGCAAGGCTTCTTCATATAATTATCATTAAAAAATAAATTTCTCCTACGTTTTCTGAAAACTGAAAGTTTTCATTTACATTTACTTTATATTTACTTTAGCATCCACAAAAGATGAGAGCTGAGCACATTGACTAGAGTAAAACAGTCAGCATATCCTTTTCTGTAACCTTGTTTTCAAAATCTTGCTACCTAAGGCAGAAAGGCTCCCTGTCCAGAGAACACGATGACTGGTTTTAACACGTGTAAGAACTTACAGAACTGAGAGATGCTCACTCCTGAGAAGTGTGCAGCATCCAGTTTCCCCAGTCATATCTTATACTTGAATGAAAACTGCCTACTGCCTGTTTTTTCCCCTACAGCCAGATGCCTGACCCATATCACAGCGCCTTTGTGGGTGACCCACATAGGCTTTGGGCGTTACGTACTTCATCACAGCCAACAGGTCTGATTTTCAGTAACATTCTACTTCAGATGTTTTCAAAAAGATCACAGTATAAAGAACATAAATTCTTTTAGATATACTGAATTACTTTAAAAGGCAGATACTTTATAAACGTAGAAAAATCTAAAGAATACAAAAATATGTGTAACTTACCCTAAAGCTTCTTTGGAATAGTACTCCATCAAAGTAATAAGGCTTTGGAGGTTTTTCTCCAGGCTGAATACGTGAGCCACTGCAGACCTTCCCACAGGGTTAAAGGTAATCAAGTAGAGGTTGTGCAGCGTTCCCAGCAGGTCCGAATGGTCGGTCTCCTCGCTGGCTGTGCACCGCTGGAAGTGGCAGAACAGCTCAGAAATGCACTGCAGCGTCTGCGTGGAATGCAGCAGCCACAGGGCGAAGGCATCCTCATTTGCACCATCTGACTGGAGACCCTCCTCTTGGTCCGGATCGGAAAACTGGCACAGCGCTCTGATCAGCAGGTTGGTGGCCTCATACTCAGAAATAAAAAACAGGAGACCCTTCTGTGACTGCGCCAGGAAGCGCAGCAGATCCCGTACAGCCTGCAGCACGCCGGGATGCGCACCCGTCACCGGGACGGACAGCAGCAAAGTGATACATTCCAAGAAGTGGTGACTGTGAAGATACCTGAAAAAAACCGCACGAGAAATGAATCAGTAATATTACAATCATCAGCCAACACTGTGCAACAGCAGAACATAAAGTTACATGCCTTCCGGCTTCAGTACTTATTGCTCTGTGGACCACAAGAAATAACAATTATGAAGTAGTACAGACTTTTAGCGTGACCTACACTGCTACTGTCAAAGAAAACCGTTGGCACTCACAGAAATACTTCTAGACAGTAACTTGCTAACAGAGAAATAACCCAGGGATCCTTCAAATGGTTGAATACAGACAGGCCTCAGCTCCTCTGCCCACGCTCTGGAACTGAGCCAGGCGGACAGAACAGCACGCTGCCTTCTGTCTTGCCAGCTAAGCAAACAGACAGAGGTAGTGCCCTGCTCATCTCATCCATATGCACAGACACGTTACAGGGCGAGAAAGGCAAAACATCTGCAACAATTTTCAAATACCTGTGCAGCATCTGGCACAACCACCCAGGATTTCTGAATGCAACTGAGGTGTTAGCACAGCACCAGCAGCAGCGAGAGGTTAGCTTCCTGTCGCATGCATGTAGGCTTGACTGAAAGCCAGCAATGTGACAGGTACATCGACTACCAAACTCCCTCAGAACAATGCAGAAACTTCCAGTAAATTCCAAGTAAAACATCTAGAGAAGCATCAGTCAACAATGTCAACCCTAAAAATATCTACACCAAACCGGAGGAAGCATGTTCTAAAAAGTGAACTTGCAAGTGCCATACCTAAACAGGACAGGATAAGGATCGTCCCTTTCTGGAGGGCCCGTAATGCGTGCCATGGTTGGGAAAGACTTCACAGGCGGCTGAATCATGGTGTGAGGAGCAGTCTCCATCAGGTGGAAGATTTCTTCAAGAAGACTGACAAGTTTTTCCACTTCTCCTTCACTGATATTGGAAGATTCCAAAAGATGATCCATATCCATAGGAGCCTCCACGTCGTTCTCATATTCTTGGTTGGTTCTATCAAGTCCTGCCAGGTCCTGGTCCTGTTCTGTCTCCGTGTGATTGGGAAGAGGAGGAGTGCTCTCGGCCAACTGATCAACCACCTTTTTAATATCTGACAGAATCTCATAGAAGTGACATTTCTGGAGGATTGCAGAACCAGCCGTGACTACTCTCACAGTCTGATCCAGCAGTATGAGTTCCAGGAGTCTCTGATAACCGCTTTTTTCATGTACTTCTACGCCGCCTCTTAGAAACACCTCCATCCCCTCAGTCGTACTAATAACGCTATCCAGAGCCTTAAAAGCATTAAGTTTAAGGGAGGACGACACGTGGTCTGCAAACAGCAGTTCAAACAACACATTGATAACTCCTGCCTGCAAGAGCGCCGTTATTCCTTGAGTCCCGCATTCTCCTAGCGATGACACCAGTTTTGTCCCAGCTTTGAGCTGGCGGACATTCAAAGCAATGGGCTGCTTGAGAGCTACCTGAAGGCTTAAAGCCTGCAGGGTCCAGTCTACCAGCTGGGTAATATAGTCCTGCTTTGTGTCTTTAACCAGGAGATAGCTCAATCCTTTTACTATCAAGCTGGGAATTTCTTCTAACGCAGTCACCCACTTTGCACCCCTTTCCTCTTGATATAACTCTAACAGTTCCGTTAATTTCACTGAGGCTTCCACTGCCCCTGAATTTTCTTTTTCTGGGTCTTGGTCCTTTATCTTAGCAACTTCATTCTCAAATACAGTCCTGTAAGGGCAGCTGAAGTATAAGAGAGGTCCTAGCTCCCTCTCGAAAGGCTCATATGTCACAGGAGGCACAGACGCCAGATCCTCGGGAGTGTATTCAATATCAAAGCTTGGATATTTAAATGTTTCACGTTCCAGGTCAGCAATTCCATCTTCATCGCTTGAAATCTGCTCATATCCATCATCTCCTATGAAAGAAAGAATTCAGTTATGAAATAAAATAAATCATGGATAACCCAGTTCACTACTGCTGAGAAGCTGCTCAAAATAAAATGATAATCCACGTGACACAGTAAATATTACTGGTTAGAAATCAATCACACCTACCACACAGAACGCTTTCTCTCTCCAGCCGTAAGCGAAAGCCCCAGCTGACAGATTATTTTGTATAACAAGGAGCACACTTAGAAGAACATATAAAGCAAAAAGTTCATTTGAATGGGCTACACATTACAAGAATATTGTCTTCTTCTTATGACTGTATCTACCATAAAGCTTCTAGCTCAACGTTTTGCCCAGGCATGGGCAGGAACTTTAAATAATTCAAGATGACAGCTACTGATGTAATAACATAGATAATTTTATTTGCCAATGAAGGTATCATTTGTGTCACAGCTTTCCTATTTCTTTAAAGAAAACAAGATCCAACGCTTATTCTTACCTACAGAATCCGTCTGTTTTCCTCTTTTTATAGGAATTGAGAGGAAGATTTACTACAAAGGGATAAATATACCTCAGCAAAACACTGTTCTCCTCAAGAACCACAGGCAAGGCACACAACGGTGCAACAAGCAAAGCAAAATGAGACTCAGTTCTTTCTGCTCCTAGTCATTGTACAGTACTGCCACCAAAAGGTCAAAAAACATTTTTCTTAGCTTTTTATAACTTCTCTTACCTTCACCTTCCTCCTCCTCTTCACCATCTTCTTCATCTTCATCCTCCTCCTCTTCTTCCTCTTCTTCATCAGGAATACTCTCTACTGTATGCCCATCATCATCTTCCTCCTCCTCATCCTCCTCAACATCCACATCTTCTTCATCATCTCCTTCTTCTGGCTGATCTTCTTCCACCTCTCCCTCATCGGAATACTGGCTCTCTTGGTGAACGGATGTTCTGTCAGGGGAAATGGGCTCAAAGTAATCCTCCCTGTGGTCCACATCATCTTCTTTTTCCCCTACCACTAAAAAAGAATACACAACGTTTAAGAAATCACAGTACTGCTCTGAAATCCAGTGCTCAGTAACATCTTAGGATTTTGCATTATGCGTAGTGGAGATGCAAAAAGAACATCTTGAAGAAAATCTTCAAATGTTTGTGGCAGAAAACAAGCAACAATCACTTAGATCAGCAAGACTAAAGAAAGACACAAAGAATTCTTGGTGCTTTTAATCTAGATAGAGCCCAGAGAACACAGCAGATGGAGGAGGACAATGAATTACAGAGTCAACAGAAAACTTATATAAATCATGAGCACTGTGACCAAGGAGCGTATTTATTGATTGCTGATGCTCTTAAATCTACTGACTTTTAAATTGATCCCATTTAACACCTCTGACAGATTTTCTTTCAAATCCCTTCCCAAGAATGGAACCCGTCCAGCAGCAGTTAGAGCAGGCATGAAACCTCATGCTGGGCAAGGAAACAGAACTCTGCCTCCACTAAGCAGTGGCGTGCAGCAGGCAAAACCCAATCTGTTCTCATGCTACCTGACACTGGCATGGGTTCGTCCTCATCATCGTCAGGAGGAGGAGGGCCTGGAGGTGTCCTTGGTCCCCTAGGTTGGGGTCTTGGAGGGCTGCCGTTGAACTGGTCTTCTTTCTCCCCATCAACTGTATTTATTGTGACAATAAAAACTTGCATTTAATGGAATCACAGGAACAGAAGCAGCAGATTTTCATTTTTCAGTGCTACTTTGGATGAAGGAACACCTTTGCTTCCAGCTGTCATGTAATCTGTATCTTGCCTCAGCGCTGTATGTGGGGCTGTTCTCTGAAACCACTTTTGGTGTGAACACGAGTTACATCAATAAGAAAGGTTATTAACACTACAGATGTTTTTTTAAGTATAAAACAGGGTTAAAATTAAGATGGTTAACTGCCATTTTTGGCCTTAACGCTACCAAGACTGCACCAGCAGCAAGACTGTTCCACTACCAGTAATGTCAGAAGCTACTTCCAAAACAAGGGATTCCATTTTAATCTACTGCTCTTTTCCACAGTAATAAATATTCAAGTTTTGCAGCAAAATACCTGTACCTTGAAAATTTTTAAATCTAAACACAGAATTGAAGCAGGAATTTGGTCATTGATGGTCATTCTAATACCGACGCAATGCAAAGACTTGTCTATAATGTAGTCTTACACACAAGTCACAAAAGGAAAGTTAATTATGGCTGTAAAATTTTCTGTGATTAATACTTTTTTATATGATAATTATCTAAATTTAATGAGTTCATACAAGTTACTGAATTTTTAACATCTGAAGTACTCTGTAACAGATCGGTTAACCCACTCTCAAAAAAGCACTAGATAAGAATCTACTCAAAGTCATTAACCAAGAATCTAAAAGAAAATACAAATCTAAAGGACAAAGTAAAATAATGCCACAAGTCTCAAACCTGAAAAAAAAAAAAACCCAACACACAATTCTTTCACATGATATAATGTAATTCTGATTTAAAAATTAAAAAAAAAAAAAAAAAAAATCTAGATTTAGGCCAGATATTAGGAAGAAATTCTTTCCTGTGAGGGTGGTGAGACACTGGCACAGGCTGCCCAGAGAGGCTGTGGATGCCCCCTCCCTGGCAGTGTTCAAGGCCAGGCTGGATGGGGCTCTGAGCAACCTGGTCTGGTGGGAGGTGTCCCTGCCCATAGCAGGGGGGGTTAGAACTAGGTGATCTTTAAGGTTCCTTCCAACCCAAGCCAGTCTATGATTCTATGACGATTCTATGATCTTCTCACAATGCTTACCATGTTTTGGGTTTCTCTTCAAGCCAGGCTGTTGCTGAGGAGGAGGAGGTGGAGGTGGGGGTGGAGGAGGTGATTCTCTGTCATGAGTGATCACTCTGTCAACGGAGCCATATATTGCCAAAGTCAGACAATTGTACCACCCTCTTAGAACCAACCCATCTGTGTTGACCTGTTTGTTTTCAAATGGGAAAAAAAAAAAAAAAAAGCAGCACTTAAAAACAACGCAAGACAACTACATAAATTTTATTTTTGTATCACTGTACCAGTATCCACATAAAAGCATAAATGGCATCCTGGACACTGAAGTATCTTGCTAACCTGCAAACCAGCATTTTGAGAGCTGAGAACACTTAAGATGTGTCAATCATTACCAATCAGAAACCTTTCTCTAAAAGCATTCAATATTTGCAATACGCTGCCTGATTAACACAGCCTACATGCCTGCAACACGCACACAGTTACTGAAGAAAAAACCACTGCTGCGGGTCACACACGTACTGATCTGTATGAAAAAAATCCAGACAGACCCGAGGAGGATACGCTTCACTGTGGCCCGCAGCCGTAACACCCCGATTCATCTGGGCTCATAAGCAATGGATGCTGCTGCTGGCAACCTCAGGAACAAGTGCCAAGCAGCCCAGCCTTCCACAACTCGTGCCATTCCTGCAGCAGCCATAATGAAGGCTCTTGGGCAGTAAGTACCACACCTACAGGCTTTAGAGTCAGCTCTTAGGCACGCTGCTCAGTTCTGACACAGCCCCCATCGCCACGTTTACGCTCAGACTGCGGACACGTAGAAAGGAGGCTTAAATCACACTGCGTTACCTTTGCATTGGGCCTGAAAATAATCGAAGTGTTTTCATCATATTCAAGGCTGTTAAGGAAAATATACAAAATTATTTTTGCATTACTATTGCATGCTTATAGAAATTAAACACGGCAGTACTCAACACACAAGATACTGAACAAAACCACACTCTCTCTTAAAAACAGGGGTATTATTTTCACACAAGACTTTCATTAATACATACGGGCTCTGGAAGTTTGAAACTAACAGAACCTGTTCTGAGCATGAACCTCTGCCTTCTCACACAAACTGCAGCAAAAGGGCATTGAGAATACAAACTAGCAAAAGGCCAAATAAGAAAAGCGCAGGAGACGCAGATGTTGTGCACTCAGACCTTCTCAAGAAGGAAAGGAGCTAAGGAAGTCATGAGGTAGCTATGAGAGCACTTACCTCCCCAGCCTATCAAACACGGGGGCACTCGGCTTGCTGACATTGTTGAAAAACAAGTCCAGCTGAAATGTATGTGGGGATGTCTCTCTGGAAACAGAACAAAGGTAAAAATTAAACCCACCAAGCTCCTTGTCAGAGTACGTAGGACTAACAAGGAAAAAGCTTTAAACTGTGCTCTTCACATGACTCCCCAAGATAGTTACAAGAGCAGCAGACATGCAAATACATTCTACCTTTCAGACAGGAAGCTCTATTGAAACACAGTCGCAGAAGAAAAACTAATAAGGTGCTCCTGAACCAGACACTCACCCATAAGCCCTGTTGTCAGGCAGGCTTGTGTGAGCTCGGACTCCTGGAGGAATGACACGTACTTCATTTATATAAACCACGCACGGGAAACGAACCACGTCGATATTGGTACTTTGCTACAAAACAAAGATAGGAGACCTATGAGAGGTAAAATGGAAGCAGCATAACTTACTCGTATACTCTATCAACCAAATTTACGTTGCAGTCCTAATACTTACAGAATTCAACTCTGTAAAGCGTTAAACACTGTTAAACATGATTCTGTGAAACAGAAAAGTCTTTTTAAACCATTTTCTGGTACTTTTTTGACACTTTTTTATTGACAGCATTACAGGTTTATTTACATAGCCAGTATTTATGAGAATCTTTTAAACAGGAACAGTTTTTCTTTAACAGCTGGTATACTGGTAAAAAGAAAAAAATAGAGCTTCATTTCTGACTGTACAGCTCTCTTTTAAATAAACCATGTCAGGTTTTTAAGTAAAGAGAAGAGAAGGTGTGTGAGTGTTCTAATTTTAAAGATTAGGGAAAGCTGAATTTCAAATGTAGTACTACTACTAATAATGATACTATCTGTAGTGATACTGCATTTTAAGTAAAAATAGGAAAAATATATAACCTATATGCCCAATGTTAGTTACATAAAGACTTTCTTACACAGCTCAGAATCACATTTCTTACTGACTGTTTTCAAGTAGCGAATTATTTTAGCAAAGACTGCACTAGCAAAAAAATAATAATAAATAAATCTTTGCTCTTTGCTTCGCCTTTAAAGAAGGTGTATTTGTCAAATGGAAGACTCAAATTTCTAGAGAAAGGCCTGCCACTGAGGGGGCCGTGCCCCTGCAGCACAGCCCAGAGACAGACTTCTGTTTAAACGGTACAGGACTGTGCCTTGACAGCCATGCAGCAACCTTGGCAAGATCACAACTGAATCCAGTTCACTTTTTCTCAAAAAATAAAAATAATTAAAAAAAAAACACATCTGAACTGCCCACCATGTCACACCGCACAGCTAAGCGGAAACAAAACAAAAAATCATAATTAGAAATCTGATCAGTTCTTTTCAAGACGTACAAGTTCCAAGGCGACACTGATGATCCATTCAGCTGGCGAATTACTGTAACACAAAGGTGGCTTTTCTTTTCTACAATATGCAAAATACATTTTGTTCTTTTTCTTTAGTAAAAAAAAATTCAGTCTAGTTCATGTTTGAAAAATGTCATTGGCGGGAATGAAAGCGCCAGGAAACAATATGCACAACTGAAAAACACTAGAGAGCACCTGTCCTGGATGAGAAGAGGAACGGCTAGTGCTTCCTACCCAGTGCTGTCTTAAATAGCAGAGGAAGAAGTAAAGTTGGGTCTCCCTGAGAGTGACAGCTACTAAGGACTCCAGAATAACTTCTGGTTTGTTTTACTTCAGCACCAGCTCAGAATACTTTGTTTTCTTTCCCTCACATCTGCCCACGCACAAAACTTCTTCCTCAGGCTACATGATGCTTGACATCTTTCCCGTCATGTTCCTCCCCCTGACAGACACAAGGGACGGAGCCCTGCGTGAGAATCACAAAATCATCGAATGGCTTGGTCTGGAAGGGGCCTCAAAGATCATCTAGTTCCAAGCCCCCTGCCGTGGACAGGGCTGCCAGCCACTAGATCAAACTGCCCAGGCTGCCCAGAGAAGCTGCGGCTGCCCCACCCCTGGAGGTGCTCAAGGCCAGGCTGGATGGGCCCTGGGCAGCCTGATCCAGTGGGTGGCAGCCAGCCCACGGCAGGGGTTGGGGCTGGGTGGGCTTTGAGGCCCTTCCAACCCAAGCCATTCTGTGATTCTACGAAACCTGCTGTAACACAATCAGCTTCACGGATGCTGAGGGCCCCAGCAGCCTGAGAGCGAAACGCCAGTTTGTCAGCTCCCACCTGAGCGCCACACTGAAGCATTCCTCTTGCTCGTGGCGCATTCACCCCCGCAGACACCGACACCCACCTACGGGGAAGCCTCAGCTAGCTCCACGCGCCCAGGGCGCTGCCTTCTTCCCGACTCCGTCCCCTGCAGACCCTCCAAACCCAGACCCCCAAACCCCCGCTTCCAGCCCGTCTCCAGGCGGGCGAGGCCGGCACCCGCTCCCCCAGCCCGCACCGGGACAGCGGCGGGCAGGCC
>VXAV01003549.1:230628-255561 GCA_013399715.1 Alectura lathami
AGACTGTAGTAAACTGTTTAAGTAATGTGAAAGAAGTTGGTGTATATACAGCATAAATCTATGTTCACTGAGGGAATCTGATTTTGTATCTGATCAGTCTACAGCCTAAGACAAAATAGAGAGCACTTCCTGCTCTCTATTGACAGGAGAGCTTATCCTTGTCATCTTCCAAAAACCTCCAGATCAGAAAACATATGGGCTGTGGGACTCTGGTTTGTCCCTTGGTTATCCACAATAGTGCACTCTAACCTGATTCTCCCAATGCTGCATAACAGCACAAAACTCAGGCTGTAACTACTAAGAGGCAGGATTTAGACAAGGTGCTGCTTTGTAATTTTATCAAAGGTATTTACTCTACTTTGGGATTTACTTGTTTAGAAAACATGTGTCATGTCTCTTTCAGTTTCTAGTTGATGGTTTGCTTTTTCTCCTTCCCCAGTTCTTCCACTAGAGATTAAAGAAGATCTTAATTAAAGAGGACAGTACTCCCATCTCTTCTGTATGCAAGAGTGTATCAGTCTTTCAGGCATACCAAATGCATGAGTGTGTTAAGTATGCATGTCCTTATTATGGGGTCTCATGTCCCTAGACACTTTCTGGAGTGACCTCACACTCCCGCAGGTGGCAGTAGTTAGAGGCCAAGGCAGCAGCTAACCCAGAGCAGCTGATGTATCCTAGCAGGAAAATGGATTAAATCATCCCCTGAGAAGTGACTTACCATTAGGAATCATGTCAAAGCTTGTTGTCCTGGTAGGAGACCAATTAGAAATCTATCCAGTGATGATTGACTTAACTCCAGCATAAAGATTTAAATCTTGACAAGAACAGTTCGGCACATCACTATGGAGCCTCTCAAGTTGAAGATATGGGGAATATTATTTTAACACTAATATCTGAACCATACAGTAAGTGATTGCGACGAACTAATTTATCTTGCTTGTTTGTTTTGCCTACCTGTCTTGCATGCTGAGGAAAAAGAAAATGACTTGTACTGTGTTTCATAGATCACAGATTTTCAGATCCAGAAAGAGTGAACTACAAATTTGAAAGTGGGCCATGGTAAGTATCTTTGCCCTTTCCTCCTTATATAATTGCTTATGTAAGCTGTAGTTCTCTGCAGTAATGACAACAGCTATTAGCAGATTATTATTTTTATCTTGTCCTTACTGTGGAAATAAATTAGATGTTTTGAGTGGGGAAGGGAGTAGAAAACTGCATCGGATGCAGGACTGAAGCCTAGCAAGGAAGTTGTTTCCTGTTAGGTGCTGGTGGTTCTGGGTTCTGGTAAGTGTATGTGATGGATGTTGAGTGTGCTGTGCTGTTAACAAAGAACTGAAGCGTTTTTGCAGAAGTAACCCTCTCAATATGAACTCTTACACTTTCCCTGCAATTTGCTTCACAGTTGCTGAATACATATCATGATGACTTTTTCCTGTAAAGATGCATTTCCATAAAGATACAGTGCTAAACAATAGACTGCTACCAGTAAATTGCTTGAGCTATGATGATTGTCTTCTTCCCAAACATGTTTTAAACATAAAGCTTTATCTATGCTTGACTTTTTAAGTGTAATCATGCTCTTCCATGTACGAATACAGATTTTCCTCAGCATTGCTGGATACTTGCTCTGCAGTATCACAGGAGACTGATGTTGAACTGACCTTTTTTAGCTTCCCCTCTTGCATGAATACTTTCCCCTTCCAGATTAAGGAACAGTATCATCTACCATTATGAAATGGGATACTGTCACTTCTGAGCTGAAGGAGGCAAGAACAGAGTGCAGCAATATTGGCAGAAAGTATCCAGTGAGATCAGATCAGGCAGCTATTTGTTTTAGTGTCATTCTAAGCGTTTCTCATTTCACTAATGAAATTCTGGGATGAGGTACAAGATTCCCACCTTTTTTTGTGTTAATAACAGAAATTTGGTTTTTGTTTGAACTGTTTTAGTGAAAGCATGTCACCAAAAGGGTAACGCTATCTTATTTACACAGACACCAATTGTTTGTTGTATGGAGGCAAAGTATTGAAATACAGGATTGGGGGATGGGAGGAGCAGTTCTGGACAGACATCTGCAGGAAAGGTCAAATGAGAACTGAAAATACAACCAGAAACATGACCCTCCTACAACAGGGCACTGCACAGCCCTCTTGCACGAGGGGAAGGCAGCTGCTTACTCAGTCTCATGGTCTCTGCAACAACCTGTCACTCCCATAGCCAGAAAGGCAGCCGTTGGTAGCTGGCAGCATTTTGTTCTACATGGCATTTTTAACATGCAAGAGAACAAAAGGGACTGTGGTAATGACCAATTAAATCTGGCTCTCTGTGGCTGACCTATTCCCATGCTAAGCAGCCAGTGTAGCCTGTAGCTACATTAGTCTCCAGTAGTGCAGCAATGGCCCGAACACAAAATATTCAGGCTAAACTCCTCGGGCAGGCTAAACTCCTGTGCTGAGTAGAATCCCAAACAAATACAGTCTTATCTTGTGTCTGGCTCTTGCACACTGTCACAGTATAAACACTAACTTTGTTTACATCTAACTGCTCTGCTTTAATTTCCACTTACCAAGGATTAGAGGAAAAATTCAGTATAATTTCAGTATACTAACCCTGTTCAGACAACAGGGAAGCACAAAACATTGGTATGTCAGGAGGGGAGGGTAAAATGGGAACATGCTCAAGAAGCAGTGAGCTCAAGGAGCAAGTGTGGCACAGCACAGAGGGGAGCTGGGAAAGGGGCAGCTCAGCAGAGCTTGCGGTGACTTTGTCACAGGTCTCAGGAAGCCCTGGTGGTACCTTCCCCCTTGCCCAGTAGACAGAGAGCGTGGGCAGAAGCTTGTCACTAGAATGCAGGTGAATAGCAGCAATGTGTGGGGCTGTCTGTATTCATTGTTTTCTCTTTTGCCTGCAGCAGCAAGATGGAACTCGTGGACGACAACGCCGTCATCAGAGCAAGAGGGCTACCTTGGCAGTCATCTGACCAGGACATAGCGAGGTTCTTCAAAGGCTTAAATATCGCCAAGTTAGTAGCAAAGAACCTGCCTCTACCTTTGTAGTGCTTCACCTGCTCGGGTCATGGAATTTTTGTCTTTAACTTACCTCTTACAGGGGAGGTGCTGCACTCTGCCTCAATGCCCAGGGTAGGAGGAATGGGGAGGCTCTCGTCAGGTTTGTAAGTGAAGAGCATAGAGACCTAGCGCTGCAAAGACACAAGCATCACATGGGAAACCGATACATTGAGGTGCGTAAGGCTGGCTTTGAGGTCCTCCTCTCAGCAGGAGCGCAAACTGCGTGTGATCACATGTTCTGTTTTCTTCCCTTTCACTAGGTATACAAGGCAACAGGTGAAGACTTCCTTAAAATTGCAGGAGGTAATTTTTAGGGAATGAGAAGGGAGGGTTTGTTCTATCAGCATCTGCAATTAACTTGGGGTTTTAAACTGCTCCTCTTGGATGTAACCTTTCACTTCCTTTCCCTGGGCAAGCAGGTGGCTGGTGTGTTGATGATTAGATACTCAGCTAGCAGTCCAAGCTGCCCACCTTTCTCCCTTCGTCTCCTTGCCTTATGAAGCAGCCTATCAAAAAAGGATTTGATCAGACAAAGTGATCTTAATATTGAGGTTTGTTTGGTCCCCTTCCTAAATGAAGGGGCCTAAATGTGTTTGGTTGCTGAAAACCAAAACCTGAGTAGTTCTTCAAAACAATATGACTGCTATTGCTGTGGAGACTTGCAAACAGATATCATAATATAAATAACAAGGGATTTATGGAACTGATTTTCTTCAAATCAAATCTTTGCTCCCAACTGGTGGGGAAACTTAGGGGAAATAATTACTTTTTTTTTAAAGGAGAATATTTCCAGACCTTGAATTGAAAGACTGCAAAACTTGCTCAGCTAATCTTCCCGCAGACTGCTCTCTCCCCTTTATGACTAAGCATACAGAGTTTGAGTTAAGATCCAATAAGCTGTTATGTATCTACAGTACAGAGATGCCTGCAGTCAAGGTTTGGAGTGGGAGAGGCTATTAGGTTTTTGAATAGATGGCTAATTGATAGGTTTGGTAGTAGTTGCACCATTCAAAGTAAAGATACTGCATACTAATGTTGGAAAAATAGCACGCCCCACACAAATTTGTTCTGTGTATCAGCTTTGCAAAATGAGACAGCTGTAAGTGAGAGGACCATATTATGGTGCAGAGTTGGTTAGCAGGTAGCTTTGGAGAGGGTAATGTAAGCTTTATAACTATGAGCATCAGTGGTTTTCTACAGATACTGAAAGTAGATTTGGCAGACTTTGATTTTCTCAGGATAGGAGAGGATGAAATTCTTAAGCTGTCTTAACATGCCCTTCTAGCTTTCTTTCCCAACACAATCATTTGGGTACTTGATTGCTGCGTATTATGGCTTCAGAGCATGCTAAAAGCCTAAGTTTAAAAAGGTGAGGTGTGCAGTGGCAGAGGCACTATTCATGCAGAAGGGAT
This sequence comes from Alectura lathami, assembly GCA_013399715.1. Lineage (NCBI taxonomy): Eukaryota > Metazoa > Chordata > Aves > Galliformes > Megapodiidae > Alectura > Alectura lathami. The sequence goes on from VXAV01003549.1 coordinate 235,109, forward strand.
TCCGCTCAGAAACTGTGGGGAGGAGGTGGTAGCTATGCCAGACTTGCTCAGGCTTTTATGCAGCTGCTTAGACTTAAGTGCTCTTGTGTTCCTTTTGCTCAAGGCACTTCCAACGAGGTTGCTCAGTTCTTATCGAAAGAAAACCAAGTGATTGTCAGGATGCGAGGCCTTCCTTTCAACGTGACAACAGAAGAAGTGCTGACGTTCTTTGGCCAGCACTGCCCTGTAACTGGAGGGAAGGAGGGAGTCCTTTTTGTCACGTACCCTGACAGCAGGCCAACAGGGGATGCCTTTGTGTTGTTTGCTTGTGAGGAATATGCACAGAATGCACTGAAAAAGCATAAGGAATTGCTTGGAAAAAGGTACATTGAACTCTTCAGGAGCACTGCAGCAGAAGTTCAGCAGGTGGGTGGAAAACTTGCAAACACCTTTTTGTAGTCTAGGCTCCTACGTTGCCGTGAAGTAATATCAGCAGACACTGCTTGGCCATGACGGAAAACTTTTTCTTCTCTCATTCTTGACAATTGTTGCTGGAGAGAGTACTGTCTGAGCTTCCATAAGGTTTTGCTCCCTCTGAGTGTAGGATCTTATAGTATATGGATGTTCTTAATCATACATGTGCCCATGCATAATATATACAGACATAAAATAAAAATCCTTGATTTTCTTTTGGTTTTGGCTTCCAATAGACTTGCAAGCAGTAGTTATAGGTGATAAAATGTGTGGGTTTTGTGCTTTACACTACAGATACTGTAACGTCTGCTGATGGCTTAGCTCTATCCAAGAGGAGTGCTAGCAATAACTCTTGATCTAAAAGACATGTCCTTAGTCACTGGCGCAGAGAAATAGAGCATCTCGATGTAGTTGTCTTCAGAGCAATACATCAAGAACCTTTCAAACTGCCTCCAATGCCAGTTGTCAGCTGTCTCCTGACAGCACTGGCTGCCTAGCAGGATTTTGTGGAACTGGGCTTCAAAAGTGCCCCCTCTTGCATTAGCATGGCTTGATGGACTGTCGATGATGGTGTCAAGGGAGTGAATTAGGGCTAAGAGGTCTGTGTATGTATGTTTCCAAAGACTTGTAGAGCTTAGGCTGATGTTACTAACTTACTTTAGACCATGATGCAAGTTATGGCCCAGCAACAGCCATTTCATTGTAGCCAAGCCATGGCACAGCGCTTTCCCCCGTGTATGCAGAGTGCTTCTTTTGGAGGATGACACTAACAGTGAGAAAACATAGCTGCAATGCTCACTTTTATTGTATTTTCCTTGAGTGCTCCCCTATAATCTTTGTTTAGCAAAACCATCTGATATACATATAAATGAGTATTGCTGCTGTTCAGAGATAGTTAAAGGGAAATGGTTGACTAATTAATTAGTAAATGCTTGACTGGGTGGGGTTTTTACTGATCAGATTAATACCAAGAACACTCAGAGCATGACTCACTTATTTCAAATACTGTGACTCAGTAACATCAGACTGCTTGGTAGTGAAATATACTTCCAGTCCTAAGACTTTCCTAACACTTGGAAAAGAAATCTAGAAGTAGAAGTAGCCCCACAACTAGGTAGCTAGTAGAATGTTTTCAGGTGTTTTCCCAATAAAAATGCTGTGGAGATGAAGTTTTGTGTTCTAGATCTTCTGAGACTTGCATTATGGTTCAAGAGAATTCTTCAAAATAGGCTGGTGTTTTTGTTTTTCGCTCCAAGATTTATTGCAAAGTGGTTAAATTCTAAGCATTACAGCTGTGGTTTAAGCCCAGAAACCTGCTCACTTTCCTTAAAAACATTGCCCAAACTGAAAATAGGTGGGACTGGTGTTACATTCAGTTCCTCTGAATTGAAGAACAAGTAAGGAGACTTTCTGTAACCTCGGTTTCTTTTTTGCACAGGTGCTGAATAGATACTCTTCTGCGCCTCTCATTCCTCTGCCTACACCTCCTATTCTTCCAGTGTTACCTCAGCAATTTGTGCCTCCAACTAATGTCAGAGACTGTATACGTTTGCGTGGTCTTCCCTATGCTGCCACTATTGAGGACATCCTGGAGTTCTTGGGGGAGTTTTCCACGGATATTCGGACCCATGGAGTTCACATGGTGCTAAATCACCAGGTCGGTCAGTGGGCACCTCATTGCTGGCTGATCTGTGCTAGCTGTCTGTGTGTGAACAGGCTCCTGATGATATCACCATTAAGGGAGCACCTCTGGGACTGATGCTAATGACATTAATTGGCCTTCGGATTTCATTTAAAAGTGTGCTGGCCATAGATGGGCTTATTGGAACCACACTACAACAGCTGCTGTATTTGCTGTAGAGTGATTTCTGTCACTGAGACCCATGTGTCTAGAGCCAAGCCACAATATTTAATATGAGAGGGGAGGAGGGTGCACCAGCTGTGATTCTGCACAGTAGCAGGCTTGAACTGAAGAGTCCCTGCTCAAAAGCGTGTGTAATTCTGCCTAAGAAAGGTGCATCTTCAAAACAAAAGTTAACTCTCAGAGAACTGATAAGCCCCTGCTTTGCTGAAGAATAACCTCAGGTATATTTGAGGGCATTGCCAACTGCAGCCTTTTGGAGGTGGAAGGATTTCCTGTGGCTCAAGTCCTTAAGTGCAGCTGAAGCTTCAAGTCTCCCAAACTGTGGTGTTACTTGCTTTAAATGGCCATGATAAGTGCAGTGATTACAGCTCACTGACACGTGTAGATAGTCCAATCTTTGCCGTTGTTTCCTGCAGGCAGTTTCTGGCAAAACCTTTTAGACAAAGGCAAACGTTATCACCTTGTCTATCTGCATAGTCTTGAGGCTTTAAGGGGAGGAGAAGGGAGCTCCTCATACTCCATACTCCAGAGATGCCCCGATTGTTTGTACTGATTACAGTGGTGGAAAAAATATTTTGCCTAAAATTTGGAGTGACACTAAGCCTACCTTGAAAATGCAGAATGGTTCATCTTCCTGGAGTAAAGCTCCTGTGTTTGGGGAGCATGGGAAGAGAGAGGGGACTAGCTGCTGCAGTGCCTCTCTATTTTAAGATTTGTGTCTGTGAGAACTTGGCCTAGCCATAGGCTAGCCAAAGCAGAAAAAGATATGGCATGAGTAGGGCTGGGAGAGACGAACAGAAAGATGCAGATGCTAAAGAACAAATAGTGGTTTATGCTAGTATCAGCCCTTGTCAGCTGTAATGAAAAGGGCCTGGAGGAAGAAACAGGGGTGTGTGTGTGTATGTATAGACCTGAGAGCTATCAGCCACTCCTGCACAAAGCTGTCAACTTTTTCTACTCCTCTTCAGATACCCAACTACTTGATTTATCTTTCTGAATGTCCTCTCTACTCCTACTATCCCTGGTTCCAACCCTCTAATCACAGTGTGTAAAGGATGGTGATATGGTGGTTGTTCTTCCCTGAGAAACTAGAAGAACTGGCCCAGAACTGAAGTCTGAGCTGGTTTCAGTTTTCTACCTCCAGCTGCTTCAAGTTAGCAGCTGTAGGTGGCTCAGGTGACTCCCCTATGTTGTGTATGCCACTCACAGCTGTATATAAAGATGTAATTTTTTATCACTGAAAGCTCACAGCAAGTCTATCTACTTTATTAGCCTTAGGCCAGAGTCATTGTAAAATATCCTGGCCCATATTGGCCTTAAAAGTGTGGGNATGCAGTGAACAGATGAGGATTCCCCAGCAATAGTGGGAAACCTCAGGAAGAGTTTAAACATCTTGATAGGTATAAGAGTCTGTAGGGATGACTGCCTGCACTTGACTTTGAAGATCAATATTTTTGTGACTGAGGAGTGTTTTTAACAGCACAAATCATTATGCTGCTACTTTGTGGGACCTCCAGAAACATCTGTCTGTCTTGGTTGCAGGGACGTCCATCGGGAGATGCTTTTATTCAGATGAAATCTGCAGACCGAGCTTTCCTGGCTGCGCAGAAGTGTCATAAGAAGACTATGAAGGACAGATACGTTGAAGTCTTTCAATGTTCCGCTGAGGAGATGAACTTTGTATTAATGGGGGGCACTTTAAATCGAAATGGCTTGTCCCCACCACCATGTAAGTTACCATGTAAGTTTTGCATGGGTCTTGCCAATACTCTACGCTGTGTGCGGGTAGGTGTCGGAGCTGCTTTCTTGACTCTGATTCTGGTTCTGGGAAATGAGTCTCAGATGGGGGTGATAAAATAAGCCCTCTTCATCTTTAAATCGTCAGCAGCTTGCAGTCATTATTTTTCCCTTTGGTTGTAAATTACTATGACTGAAGAACTACTTTTGAATTCCTCTTGCTTTTCCAGTAGTAAACTTCCCCTCTCCTTCTTGAAAATGAAGTTGGCCAGGATGAGCCATAACTAGGAAAAGTAATTTGCCTGCCTAAGGCTTAAAGAAGTTTCCCATTTAAACCAATTTGTAATTACACCTTTTATCATGGTGAACTTGTCAAATAAGTCCTTCGCCTTTCACTCCAAAGCTTAATTTATGAAACCATTGGTAATGCTCTCCTTTAGGACTTAACCCCAGCTGTTTTACCTACACTACTGGCTGACTCTTCCTTAGCTTCTTGTTGTTTGTACAGAACTGAGTTGCCTCTGTGAGAGTTAAATACACATAGCTTTGGCCTCAGATAACTGCAGAAACTGTATTCCATGTACAATTATGCTCTTCAGAGCTATTAGGATGAGCATGGACTCCTCGACAAATATTTGGGGAAGATACTTTGAGAGTCCAAGGGCTAACTCGTTTGAGCATGCATACCGCATAAATCTGAGCCTATGGGAAAAATAATACTTTGCTTCCAAGGTAATAAATGTCAAGGTAGTTGAGTAGGAGCTTTCTTTCTCTCTCTCTATGCAAATGTATTTTTGTTGATGGTGGCTTTTCTAAGAAACATCCTCTAATTGCTGCCACCCTGACATTGAACCTCTTGGGTGTGGTTCCTCTGGAGCTGTGAGCAGGCAGGCCTTCAGCTAATTCTTAGGAGTGAAGCATTTCAGTTGATTAGCATTTCTTGTAACACAAGTATTTGCCCAAGCAGGGATCTGCAGTATGTGGTCCTATGTGTGACATATTCCAGACACAAATATCCCAGCTTTTGCGGAGAGCTCTTGGCTCAGTTTCTTGAGCGGAAGTCCCAGAGTTTGGGAACCCCTAGAAATGGGAACACTGCCACCTAACTACAATGCGAGTGATGCATTATCCTTTCTGTTCTTAGTGCCCTATCCCACAGTGCAGTGAGATGACTGATGCTTTAAAATAAACTTCTGTGCCCGTTACTCGGGGCTATCTGAAATTCCTGAATTTCACTGCTATGGTACTGGAGAGGAAAAGGAGGAAAGGAAAGGAGTGGGGAAGGAGGAGGGTGAGCTCTTAGCTATGAGGCCTCACCTCTTGCTGAAACCACAAAGTACAGTTGTTTTGTTGGTCTTTGTTTTGTTTTAAACAATGTTAACATGAGAAGCTGCAAAGCCATGGCTTTTCCCACTCTGCTGGTGTTTAATTGGGGACATAGCTCTTCGGGGGGTAGAGAGTATCAACAACCTCTCTGGGCAGTCTGTTCCAGTGCTCTGATACCCTCTCAGTAAAGAAGTTTTTTAATAGATTTGTATGGAGCCTCCCATGTTCCAGCTTTTGCCCATTACCCCTCATCAGTGGTGCCCAGCAACAGGATAAGAGCCCAGCCTCATCCATTCAGCTCCCACATTTCAGATACTTATAGACATTGATTAGATCCCCTCTTGAAAGTTCTTTACTTAGTGCAGAGTTCTTCAGCTGGTGAAGATCATATACATGCTGGAATCTGAAAGGTCTTTATTTTTCATTTGTTCCCTTCAGGCCTTTCACCCCCTTCCTATTCCTTCCCGGCTCCTGCTGCAGTTGTGCCAACAGAAGCTGCTCTGTATCAACCATCCATGCTCCTGAACCCGCGGACGCTCCAGCCCTCCACAGCATACTACCCTGCTGGGGCTCAGCTCTTCATGAACTACACGGCATACTACCCCAGGTAAAGCAGAGGAGAAGCCCAGCAGGAACAAAGAAGTCTTTTTGCAGCGAACGCACACAGCCCACCAAAGAACATTGTCTGTCATGCTAACGGCTTGTGCTACCAACATCAGCTTGTTCAGTGTCTTGTTCAGGGAAACTATTTCAGGATATCTAGGGACTGCCCAAGTTTTAGACTATTTCAGGTAGTGATGGTCACTTTTTATACAGAAGGTACACAATTATACTGGGTTTTTTCAACTTGTTTGCATTGTTGTGCCCTGGGTGGGATTTGATGTGCACAGTACACCTTCCTGTGTCTGTAAAGAAACCCTCGGCCCCTTTTCAAAAGGAGTGCGTTGGGATCTGCCCTTATAACTTTTGATGCCTCTTTGTTTTTGTAATAAAGTAACATTTGACCTTTATGGAGAAAATTCTCTTGTTTACTTACTTATAAAGTATTGCATTGAAGCATATGTGCCTTGAAGCATACATTCTTCCTGACCTCATGAACATGTCTCATGAAGGGCTTTTGGCTCTTCTGGAGATACTAACTGCCTTCTGCAGAACAAAGACTCTTGATGCCACTTGTTTTCTGCAGTCATGGGGCCTTGAGAAGAGCTGTGTTCCCTGTAAGCCATAAAACACTCCTCTTCTGTCAGAGAACCTCATAAAGGACCCCAAGTTTTCTATCAGGTTCTGACAAGAGCTTTTTATCTCTGGAGAAGGGCCCAAATAGCTACTTGTGACACTGTTGAGCAGTATGGACTCTGTAGCACCTGTAAGATAACTGAAGTTTTCTTATTACTTTAAACAAAACCAGTACATCTGTGAGCTGCCTGTTTTATTCACTATAATGTTTCTTCACTCATGAGTTAATTTTTATAATGTTTTCATGTCTGTCCTATTGTTATGACATGTTACCAAACTTCTGAATGTAAGATCAAGAAAAATAAAATTCCAGAACTTGCACTGGCAATATAAAACAAGTTTCTCAGTGATAGCTCTGTATGTCAAGTGATGGTTTGGTATGACTTTGGCATATTGTGTGTCTTAAAGCGGCTACAGACTGGCCACTGCAGACTAAGTATCAAGCCCTACAGAGACCTCACTCTGAATGGGATCCCACATGAATCCCATCACTGTCTGCTTGGGCTGTGAACATATGTTGGTTACAGACTGATCAATCCCCAGTAAAAGTATCCCTTCTGTATGCTTATCTAACTGATAGTTCTATAAAATTCTTTAGAAACCATTCTTATGTAGCAATTCTTATGGCAATTACAAGTACCTGTCTATTTTTCATCAGATAGTAGAAATTTCTGGAGTAAACTTGGCTTCTTTCCATTTTATGGCATCTATTTGCTATTTGAATATTGCTTTTCTGTTCAAAGTAAAAGTTTGATCTACAGGCAATGTGTATATGACTAGTAGAAGCAGTGATTCCTTCTAGCTGGTATTTTGCTAGAGAAATGCACATTTAGTTGTGGTTTTTATGCAAGCTTTCATGCCGTATAAGGATGCAATAAGTAATTGGGTTCCTTTCACATAGCAATCAGGACTTGTAAATGAAGTTTCCTGGTTCTGGAACTTAATTCAAAAAAAGTTAAACACATGCAGCAGGAAAGAGTGGGGTATCCTCTGCACTAAGTGGTGCATTTAAATGCATGTACATGGAAAAGCTGTACTGAGCTGGTGGCTAATGGTCAGACAATGGCTCATAAGTCTACCTAGTGAATATTTATAGCAATAAGGAAAGTTTCTCTGACTTGTTGCCAAAAGCTTGTACTTTGCAAGGTCAAGTTGCTTTATAATAACCAATTCTCTGTGCAGTGATCAACCTAGGTGGGGTGGGGGAGGGATTGTTTGTGTTTTCTGGTATCTGTCAGAAACCACTGAAACTCTCAGACTTCCATATACCCTTAACTTTGGTGATGAAACATGGAGACATAAGGAAATGGATGCCTTCTATGCCATTGAGATAGCCGTAGTGAGCTACCAATAGAAAGGAGGGAGAGCAAGTTATTCGGGATCTGTCAGTCTCTGATATCTCTGTTCACTTTGTAATTATATCTAGCAACGTGTTCTGACAGCGTATCAGTGGTCTCTATCTCTGCCTAGGCCCAGGCTTTTGAGAAAAGAACAATGGGGTTCATGGCAGGGATGGGTTTCTTTCCTTACCTAATCCTGGATAAATAGGTGTGCTAGTTGTCACATGCACCTATGTTGAAAGTTATGAATGCTGCACTACTTGGCAACTGCCAACAGGTACTGTGGGAACTTTACCTTACACAAAAGTGAAAGTTACTGCTATAGGGTTTACAGCTTTAAAACAAGCTTAGCTCTTACTGTATTTGCTCGGGTTTAATGCTGTTTTGCTTAAATGTAGGAACACACTTGAAACTTTGTTCTTTTTTAATAAATGTTTTGAAGAGTGAAGTGGAAGGAGGAGGTTCATGGTCGGTGAGTAATACGCTCATGGGACACAGCCAAAAAATATTGTGGAGACTGAAAGCTGCTGTGGGTTCAAACAAACTGACTAAACTCAAGGGCAGGAAACTCATTGTGAGTTGGTGAATACACAGCAACCACATCTGGCTCAGGAAGTCCTTGAACTCGAAATAACTGGAAGAGTGCCCTTACGCTTGGTGTCCTGTGGCAAATGCGTGTGCTGTTGAGCTAGCTGGGAGTGGTAAACTTGTTTGTTAGCATCTTTGAAGTGCTGTTTGTTTGAGGGGGGAGACTGGCTCTGTTTGCGAGCACAGGTCTCCTCCAGTGTGTGCAGCTGTATTTGTCTGTGCTAGTCTAACCATGGCTAAGTTTGGGTTAAGACGCAAGATGCTATTCACCTGTTAGCGACTGCATGTCTATTGCAGTGATTTAAATTCAAGTCTTTTTATCTAGTAGATAAAAGCATGATTCTGGCAGTTGCTAAATGAGGAAATCCAAGGTAATACGTTAGAGTTACGTCTCCTTCCACATTTTCCTGCTATGGATTATTTTTATCTATACACTAATCAACTTGCAGAAGTATGTATACTTGAAGAAGAAAAAAAGGCAGCAACAAAACCCCTCACTTGTAATACGTAATGGATGCTTACTTGTTCTCCATGATGGCTTTTACTGGGAACAAGTGAGGCTTTTTCTGTAACCTTGGTCATTGCTCAGGTCCACATGATAGCACAGTGAAGCAACAGCTGATTTAAAGCAGCAGAACTAGGAAGCTGGAACAAGTGGGCTGGGTTTGGAGTACTGTCATTCAGAGCTGCTGCCAGTGGCTTTGTTTGCATCTCTCTGGCTAACCAGGATCACTTGAGAGAACTAGGCCAGGTAATAACCATGTGTGCGTTGAGCCTGGGAGAGCTGTCACAGCTAGAGAGCAGCAGTAGCCAGAAACAAAACCTCTTTGTACTCATTGCATTTACACTGCAGTACATTTTTCTCTTTTAAATAAGTATATCTAGTCAGATTGCATGAGGTCACATCCGTGAATGGGCTCACTGAGGACAAAAGCTTACTGGTAGCTGTCAGTTGCTGAAATGGAGTTCATGAGTTTAGATCCTGTGGCAGAATCTGGGATTCCTCGTTGTCTATCCTTGGGTATGGTGAGTCATCCTCCACAATGGATTTGTCAAAATAATCTGCAGGTTTTAATTAGATAGGCTGTATCAATGTCTGAAAAGCAGCAAAATGGTAATGCCTTGATCAATAGTTATCTTCCTATCAAGATAGTAAAACTGTTTTTAAAAGCAAAAACAAAACAAAAAGCATTCCTCAAAGTTTGTAAGAATTTTTTTTATGGCAGTTTTTTTTTTTAATTGCTGATAGTAGCAGTATCCAAGATCCTCTTATCCCACCAAACAAAATGCCACTATGGACATCAGTGGAGACTCTTAAAGATCTGAGTTACTTTGTTCACTTCATGCACTGAAAGCGTTGATGTTCCCCCAGCAGATTTCACTGTCACCTTCTGACTCTTGCTCTGCTATCTAGTGAAAAAAAGCACTTGGGTTGCTATGAGTGACTGATATTACAACACTTGTGCAAGCAGGGTGCAGAGATCGGTTTGAGGGTAGTTCTTTTCGTGAATTTACAACACATTTGGTGGTGTGAGAGATCTGTTGCGCCTCAAGGCATGTGTGTCATTCATGTAGGTGTTTTTTGTTTTCTTCTTTTAAAAGTCACTGGTGAGGACACAGTGATATCAGGTAATTCAGGGTGCAAAGGTGTTGCTGGATGCTTCTCTCTACTCAGTAGCAGCCTTCTGCTGGGGGCTGGGCTGAGGCCCCAACACTGCTCAGGGCAAGCTGTTGAAGTTCTCTGCAGCAGCAAGTGCTTCTGGCACTGTTCGTGCTGCTTGTTGTCATGCTGCTGTTGCCTTGCATGGATGGGACATGGCAGCCTGGTTAGAGGTGCTGAGTGGGCCGCAGGTTGTCTGCTTAAATGTGGGGATGGCATCAGTACCTAGGGAGTGTTTGGTGTTTGTTTGTCTTGGAATATGGCTCCTTAGTGTTGAAAACTTGGCTTAAAACAAGAGGCCCGTGAGAACAGTGTATGATATTTGCCCATGATTAAATGACAGTCATGGGGATTTAAAAGTTTCTGTTTGATTAGCAGATGACCTTACGATTTAGCACTCATACTTTTGCTATTTGTCAAGTTATATGGCCTTTCTTTCTTTAAATATGGGTAAACATTGTAGCCTTAGAAAAGGAAAATTACTGTGGTTATGTAAATACTTTTGCTAATAGCATGTCTTGTTAGTTTTTTGAGAACAAATCACCAGGTTAAAACTTTCAACTCTGGTAATGACACCACAACATTCACTAGTTTTGCCTCTCAAACTTGGTATGAACCACTTCTAAAAAAGCTTTATACTGAACTTTCATTTCCCCCTACTTTGGGGTGGCTCTCAAGTAATGAACACTGTGGACATTATGCTGCAAAATCATAGGGAAAGCGGGGAGAGATCTACAAGGAGGGAACTGAAACCCATAGGTGATGTATATGCATGAACCTGTTCCTGGTGCTGGTATGTCCGTGTTTCTCTCGACTGACCTGCCAAATGCTTGGCAGGGATTTGAACAGCTGCTTGGTTACGCATGCTGACTGCTCCCAGCTCTCACCTTCTTTTAATATAAATCACAACTTCCTTCTGGATATTAGTATCTAATGAATGTATAATGCCGGGGGGTGGGATTGGGGGGGATATTAGGAAATCAAAGAGGAGAGACAGTGATCCTCAATATTTCTTTATAAGATCTTAGTGGTGAATGTTTGGGATCCCTTGAGGCATAGCAATGCTGTCTGAATGCCAACATCAGCATGTAAGAACTTGTGCTTGCATCCAAAACTGATTTCTAAAGCTTAATTGTGTTTTATTTTGAGAGTCTTTGGAGAGTACCACAATCTCAGAAATATTGATTTGGAAAAAATCCAGTCTGGTGATTGATGAGACCCAAGAGGAAGGATCAACTCGCAGGGAAAAAGAAGAAGAAGAAGAAGAAGAAGAAGAAAAAAAAAAAAAAAAAAAAAAAAAAAAAAAAAAAAAAAAAAAAAAAAAAAAAAAAAAAAGCTGCATTCGGAATCTCTTTGTATCACGTTTGATTTCAAGAACTGTATTGATATGAGAAAAGCTGAGGTCTCACGCTGCATCATAATACAGTGACATACAGCTGTTGAGAATGGCTGTGGAGGTCTTCTCTGACCTTAAGTAAAAACATGCCAGTATTTGCTCTTGGGCTTTGTTTAAGTAGAGAACATATGCTAGAATAGCTATTTATCTTGGACACTTTTCATTAACAGTGTCCTCTCTCTCTCTGCTGCTTTTCTGCCCTCAGGAAGGGCTGCTGTAGGTCTTTCACTGCTGTCCCTCTCAGAGATTGTCACCACCCAGTTTGGGGGAACACTGGAATGGCCAAGGGCAGTGACAATGTAATCTTGTATCAGGAATCAGGGCTGGCAGAGCCCTTAGCCTAACCTGCTGCGGAAGCTGTTTGCCTCCAAGCTGGTGTTACCAACTAGCAAGCGATTGTAGCATCTTGGTGCAAAGCCAGCCTGGATAGCTGGGGCTTCACACAGCTCTCTGACTGCTGCTGAAGCAAATGAGGACCCTGCAATAATAATAATAAAAATAAGGAGGAAATAAAAGAGGCTTTTGTGGTTCAGTCCCCCAGCAAGGGCTGGGGAGACAGAGGAACTTCAGTTCACCAGCAGACTCTTCCCAAGGCACGGACTGCAGCTTTGCTTTGAGAGGAAGGCTAGACTGCACAAGGTGTGTCTTGTTATGGGTCTGGGTTTTGGAGTTTGTTTGTTGTGTGTTGTTTTTTTTTTGTTGTTGTTGCTTTTTTTCCCTTAAACAGTAGAAGAAATAAACTTTTCCTTGCCTTTTCTAAATTAACAGGAGAAAGCTGCATCGTGGTCAGTTCGGTTGTTGGTCTTCTTGTTTTTCCTCACCAGGAATTGACTGTGTTGCAAATAAAACTGGGGAATGTCTTTCATCACTCCTCACATAAGTTTAGAAATAATAAGGCTGTTCTCATAAGGATACAAAAAAAAAAAAAAAAAAAAAAAAACCTTAAAGCCATATGCACAAATTACTCTTTTTGGCCAGAGAGCTGAAGCTACAAAAAGGCTTAATTGCATTTTCCACAAAGCTATCCAGCTGCAAATAGTCTGGAGGAGCATCTTTTTCAGTGAAACAGAGTAAAAATATATATTTAAAGTATCATGCATTGTACAGCAGTAACTGTAAACTCATATGGATTCCTGCCGTTTTAGCAAAAAGAGGATACCTGCTGGAACTGCCAAATAAAAATAAGGGTCTGTTAACTAGTTCCACTTCTGTGGAAATTGGAATAAAGCTGAAAGTCTTGACAAAGAACAGCAAAGCTTCCAATATCTACAAACTCTAAGTATTCTGAGTGTTAGAGAAGTGCATGTTATAATTTGGAGCTAATATTTCTTCAAAGCAAGAAAATTGTGTCCCTTTGTGGCAGGAATCTTAAGCCTGTGGCAGCTGCCATTGACCATAAGTCCATGAAGCATGAGTAAAGAGGAGATAGTGCTACCTTGCTGTCATTGCCGGCAGCTGCAGGCTACTGCTCCACTGGAGGTACCTGGCAGGCAGCTGATGGAGAGCACTGACCTGGAGCTTCCATCCCAGTGGGCACATCTGCCACGGTTCCCCTCATTACTGTTTTAAATACTCCAAAAATTCTGTGGTCAGGGCACAGCGTGTTGTGGCAATAACCTCCAAAGCTGAATGATGCACTGTTGGGCAGATTTACTTTCAGCCTCTGTAATGCCGTAAGGTTGTTTAGTGAAACCCCTCCAAGATCTTTGTCTGGAGGGAACCCGTGAACAAACAACTGCATCGTGTCCAGGAATGGCTCTTGTCTGCTGGAGCTGCATGTCGCCTGCTGCGATTGGGCCATCCCCTTCACTGCTGTGCTGAAGATGACCCAGGAATTTGCAAATAGTGGGAACTAGGGGAGGCAGGAAATGGTGAGAGCACACATCTGTAGGCAAATGCGTACCTGCTGAAGGTACAGGGGATCTGGAGAGGATAAGCTTTAATTTCACAAGCCAACACTGTAGGACTCCTTCCTACTCCCCTCTCTCTCCTGCTTCAGCAAGCCTGGTGGGAAGGTGGCCTTTGGGCTAAAGCTCATCTTCACAAATAAGGGTTTAAGCACAGATGTAAGCAGATGAAGGACAGGCTGATAGTCCCCAGCAGGAAATTTCTCATGCTATTTTTTATAGCCCTGAATGTGGAGAACAGAAGTAGAGGTGGTCTGGGAACTACTTCTCTAGTGTGATTTGGGGAGGGTGGCCTAGGTCTAAGGAACAGTATGGAAGCGCTGCTGGAAATGGTGGGTGCTTGAAGGCACACAAAGCAGATAGCAAAATGGTCAAAGTGGCCTTGAGCAAGAAGTATGAGGGCTTTTATGGTTTTGCTTGCTGCTTTGAGTTCAATCTTTAATAACGTATAGGACTAGCCAGCAGCATCCCTCAGCATTAGTGCAGTTTCAGGGGTGAATGGCCTGTGTGGATCCACCTAGTAGCCAGTGTGCTAACTTCTCCTTTAGAGACCTTGAGAGCTCCCGTGGCTCTGGTGGTGCAGGGTGGGTGTTTGCCTCCGCATCCAGGGACCAGTCAGTCCTGGCTGCCAGGGTCTGCAGACAGATGTCTTCAACAAGACCCTTGTGCTGGTGGGGAGGCTGCTTACCCCTGTGTAGTTTCTGGTGTTCAGTGGCTTCTGATACCATGGTGATGGCAGCATTGCAAATGTCTGATTGTGTAGCCTGAACTTTGATGTCTGCCCAGAGCTTTAATAAAGGTTAAAGTAGCACAGCCAGCTGCTGGCTCTCTGATGCACCAGCTTGGCTTCTGGTTGCTTCCATCTTCTCTTGTGTTTGTAGTATGCAGCCGAGGATGGACTTGTGCACACAAATGATCCAACCAGGACAGTGTCCAAAGAATGGATTTGTATTTAAAGGTCCCAGCAGTTACACTTCCTTAGAGAAGGTAAGGATAACAAAACCCAGGAGACGAGTTTGGGGGTATCACAAGGGCTTGCTTCAGATGAACACTGTACTCTACGTCACTATTCATTTGCTGCTCTGGGAACGTGGCTACTCTCTGCCATGCCCAAAATGCCAACTGATTTGTAAGGCCTTGGCTATTAAAGCCACCTCTGAAAGGATTTTGATTGCTCCAGTCTTGTTGCGGGCTGCTGCGCTGTGTACTTCTCAGGACTCCAAATGCTTGCTGCCTCAGGCTTTGACGTTGGGACTGAGCCTCCAGAAGCCTATTCAGACAGCTCTGAGGAGCAAAGTGCAGAGATGTTACTCTGCTAGCAATGCACTGAGGCGTTTAGGAGCAGGATATAGGGCTGGCTAGGAAGAATGAGCTGCTTTCTTAGGCAACAGCAAAATCTAATTTCTAAACGTTGTGTTGAGGTAAAATTGCAGCAATGGTACTGCAAGATTGTGGTTGTATAACTGGCAGCCACTTTCTTGCTTTTGTGAGCTTCCTGACGAGACCATTTCAGCCTTTCAAGCTTGGTTTACTTGATCCTCTGTATACGAACAGTCAAAGGGTGAAGTCACCCAGAAAGCATTTGTGGAGAAAAACGCAAGTTGAACTGAAAAACCAGCACACTGGTGGCTGCACCGCGTGCTTTATCATGTGCAGCAGTCCTATAGGAGGATGTGGAGGTGTACTTACAAAAATGCATCTGCAGTATCTAGTCTTTAAAAAACACATAGTCAAAGATGTGATAAGATTTTTTTAAATAGAACTTTATTTCATCTGTTCCCTTAACCTTTTCCCTGAAAAACAACAACAAAAAGCCCTCTTCTTCGTTCTCCCTCTTCTCTGACACAAAGGCGGCTTTAGCCTGGGGTATAATCCACTTCTGGGCAACATCTTCACCTGCAGCTGCCATCTGCTCTGAGCCCTGCATAGTGAAGTGTGCATATGTGAGGACAGAAGTGACCATCTCCAGTCAGTCAGCAAGCTGGTTTTTGGCTGGGCTGATAAAGCTAAACGTCACCCACACAACCCATAGCCTGAGGCCATAGCTGGATGCCTGGTAGCATCCAAGCTCTGCTGCATTGCATCCCAGCCACACCTTGCTGCTTGTTTCTGACCTGGCTCAGGGAAGCTGCACACATGGAGAGAAGGAAGTTCGTCCTTCAGGCAGCTTTCACCCAGTCCGGATTGCTGAGTTTGAGGGAGGATGATGGTATTGCCACCAGGGTAAACCTTCACCTGGAAAACTAATGGACTGTGTAACACTGAATGAAGTGCGGCATGCCCCCGGTGAAACGCTGTTCACCCTAACAGGAAAAAGTCACTGAAATCCTACATCTGTAATGCAGAAACCAAAGCTTTTGATACTTCAGTAAAGTTTTGATCTTTTTGGAGCTGAAAAATTCATGATTTGATTTTATGGGGTTCAGTGACATGCACAGTTCTCTCATGCAGATTCCTCCAGTCCTTCTGGTGTTTTGCAGCAAGCCTGGATTGGAGACCTTGATCGCATTCCCAGTTTTACCACTGCTCAGACTTACTGTGCTCAAGAGAAATCGTCAGAACTTTGGAAGTTGTCATATGGACCTCTAACTCTTCAAGCTAATGCAGTTTTCAGACACACAGAGTCATCAGGCCACTGAGCCCTTCACTGAGAGCACAGACACTGAAATCTCACTATTCCTCACGGGTTTCTTGTTGAATAAAATAAGTATTAAGCTGCTCTTAATGTAGAAATAGTTTAGTTTGAACCTACTGATTCTAATACTACATTCTTTGGAATATTAGAAAAAAGTTTTTTTACCTAATTTTGCACACAGCTTAAAATAAAAAATGTTTTGTTAGACCTAATTGTGCATTTGGTATTTTTATCAAATATTGCTTTCTTGTTTTCTATGTATTTGTCTGATAGTTCTGTGCAGAAGCAGCTTCTATGTATTTGACGTATTATTTCAACCAGACAAATCTTACACAGTGCAAAATCGAGTTATCTGAAGAAAAATGCTGTAACTCTGTAAAAATGTGTGGGATGTTAAATGCCTTGTCCCTGATTCTTACTTTGTTTGCTCTCTATCTACTTGTCTGTTTAAATGGCCTTCAGCTGTGGACATCTCCAAGCTGCACTCACACTGCTTATTTAGGAAAATAACAGATGCAGTTACCCTCTCTTATGCTCTGACCCGTCCCATTAGTTAAAAACACACTATCTGCTTGGCTATAGTGCTGGCAGCTGGTGTGGGAGCGCCTTTATCCCAGGACAGGTCCTTGCCCTGCTTCCCCTGGTAGGCACGGCCCCGGCTGCCCACCACAGGCAGGAGCTCAGGGCTGTGCACGTCTCATTCCAAGGCTCAGTAACACACGGATGTTCCCTGGAGGAGAGCCTTGGAGCTGGGACCGGGGTCTGCTGCAGGTGCTGAGCTTTGCCTCGGTTCTCCCTCTTGTTCTCTGTGGTGCAGCTTTCACTCACGGCTGCTGTGAGCTCTGCGATACCTGTGTGAGCACTGGGGTGGGCTGCACCTGTGTGCTCCATCACGCTCAGATAGATCAGCCGAACTCCAGGGCCCTCGCTCGTTTCTCTGCCCTGTGCTACAGTGTCTGGGAGACCACAGGAACCTTCAGTGTCTGCAAAGCACTCTGGGCCTTGTATGGGATGACAAAGTCCACAACAGTGCCTTGGTGTCTGTGAAAGTACAAGGGGAACAAAGAGGGTGGCAAAGCAGACGAACTCTTCCAGACAAGGCAAATGATTATGGAAATGAGACTGTATCTCTTAACAAACATTTTTACCCCTTCATTTTCTTCCTCTACTTCCTACCTCTCCTTTTTCCTGTGTGCCACCTTTCCTCTCCCCCAGAAAACACTAACAAAACCGTCTTACAGCCGCAGTAATCTATATTTAAATTTTCTTCTGGGGAACTTCCCACTGTTAGAGTCTGATGTGTTTGACAGGATATTCTTTTAAATCACTGTGCTGTAAATGTGAGTATATTGAGCAGGATTAACTGATGCAAAATATTTTTAAATGGTATTTCCAACTTCTCTTTCTTGGAAAATGGTTCTGCCTTTAATTTTGGAGCACAACAATAAATTCACAATTATGCAGAGAGAAAATCAGCCTACATTAGCCACTCAAGGGATGACTGCAGAATGAAGTGCTTGCACATTGACTGCAGAGGAATACTCCAAGTGTGCAAATACAGACAGCGAAGGACTGGGTGGGAAAGCAATAGGGCAGAAAGTGTTTGGAAAAATGAGTCACAAACTGAATGCAAATAACAACAGTGAAATACTTTTGAAAAAGAAAGACAAACCTCATGCTGATTTGCACAAATGGTGCTTCTGTTTCGGAAGGCATTTAAGTTTTTCTGTCTTCTGTGTGGGTGCTGGTAAAACCTTAAAGTTATACCTAAGTAGCACCAGAACTGCAGAAAGCGGTGGAGCAACCAGTGAGCAAACAGAAGGGACGTGGAGCCAGCTGCCAGGGGCCTGCTGATGGTGTCGGCACTGCTTAGCCTGGAGAAAAGGAGGCTGAGGACAGCGTGGTGGCAGTGTGTTAACAAATGACTCCGAAGAGGCAAGGAGTAAGTTCTTCCCACTGTGGACAGGACCAGGAGAGGTGGGTTGAATTACTGGCAAGGGATTAAGGGAGCCACCAGGCAAACCTGTCCCTGCTGCCAACAGCAAGGTGTGGATGCAGCCCGCTGGTGCAGCTGCTCCTGCTTGCAGGCATGGATGGGAACAAGAGGCCTCCTCCTTCACGTCCCCTCCTGTCTTATTCCCTATGGTGATTCTTCTCAGGACCCTAGCCTCGGAGTTTATAAAGTTAGGTGCACATCTTAACATATCTGATCTGAGCTGGTTGTCGTGTTATTTTTGACAAGTTCTCTCACATTTTTAGATCATTTTTAGTAAGTTCAGAACTGAATCTTCTGTACCACTTTCCAAGAAGATGACCTGCTTTAACTGACTGCAACAACGCTAAATTCCATTAAACCTAAAGCCCAGTACTATACCATACCCCCATTTTAATGGTTGTACATTTTAGAAACCAAATAGCCTAGACCTGAAGTGATTCCTACATGTTGCAGTTCAACCTGGCAGCAGCTCAGCACCACACAGCCGTTCACTCACTGCCCCCTCCCAGTGGGATGGGGGAGAGAATAAAAAAAAGAAAAACAAAGTAGAACTTGTGGGTTGAGATGAAAACTTATTTGCTGAGACAGAAAAAGAAGAGAAAAGGAAAATAATAATAGTAATGATAATTTTATATATATGTATATTTACAAAACAAGTGATGCACAGCATTATTGCTCACCACCTGCCAAACGATGTCCAGCCAGTCCCTGTGCAGTGGCTGCCCCTCAGCCACGTCCCCACAGTTTTACAGGTTCTTCCCACATGATGTCATGTGTTATGGAATGTCCCTTTGGCCACTTTAGGTCAGCTGCCCTGGTTCTGTCCCCTCCCAGCAACGTGTGCCCCCTTAGCCCCCCTTGCTGGCAGGGCAGGACAGTACGAGAAGCTGAGAAACTGAAACGTCCTTGGCTCTGTGCAGCACTGCTCAGCAACAACCAAACATCGGTGTGTTATCAACGTTGTTTCTCTCCCAAAGCCAAAACACAGCTTCATACCAGACACTGTGAAGAAAATCCCAGCTGAAACCAGGACACTACAAAAGGGGAAAATGTGTGCATTCAGCTTTCTTTTTGCAACACTAATTGGCAGCTCTCTCAGCTTTGATATCGGTGAATATCTCAGTTCCCTCAGCTAGGAACACGGGCTCAGCTGGAGGCAACTTTATTTATTTAAGCAGGAAAGCCGGAGACTCCGTCAGTAGAGATGAAAGTCTAGGTCCGTGATGTGGCTTTCTGTGAGGCTGAGGCTATCAACAGAACTTGAGACCTGAGTCTGTCACTCGTGTATTGAGATGTGTAAATAATACCTAATATGAAAGTAATAACTGGAATTAAACTGAAAAAATGTTGTGAAAATGTAAGTTATGCTTTCTTAAAGACTATATTTAAAATTATTGTATTACATGCAGGAAACTCATCTTCTGAACTACAGTCTTCCTAAATCTGTTTTTAAAATTAGTGGGTTCATCTGTTTAAAACAAGACCTGACCTGCAGAGCACACTGTAACTTCCACAAACCTGGACAAGCTAAGGAACGATAGCTCTGCTTGCCACCATGATGGAGGTACGTCCACTATGCAGGCAGCTGTGTCTTCACCCTGTTTCTCTCTCTCTCTTTTTTTTTTTATTTTTTATTTTTTAATGAGTCACAGCAATCACGTTTTCTTGTATTTTAAAATTCCCAAATTAAAATCTAAAACCGAATATTTATGTATTTCCTTTAGCTTTTATAAGAACTTTATGTTAAGAATTGCTTAAATAAGGTTTTGTCTAACACTTCTGTGCTTTCTGTGGTTGATGTGCCAGTCTGCTGTTTTCTACAGAAATTATGCCCTACATTTAGGGTAGGATTTTTTTAAGCCTGAAGGAGTTCCTAAAACCCCCACCTAACATTCTTATCCTTCTGTTTGCACTTTTGCAAGAGGAGTGATGGAACCAGGGGCAATCTCCCCGTAACACCTTGCTCTGGCAGAAGCTGCAGGGCTGTGAGCGGCTGCGAGGAGTGCCTGGGCACCACCAGCGCTCCCCGCGCTGCACCAAGGGCCCAGAAACATCCCATTCCCTCTGATGGGATCTGGCACCACATGTGGGAAGCTCTCACTTTTTTGAAAAGCAGATGGAGCCTCCTTATCATGGGAAGACTTGCTGGCAACCGCCTGGAAAAGCGTTGCTGTCAGTGCCTGTTTGGCCAGTTCAGATAACAGTGAAGTTTTTTATCCCAGGCTGAGCCATCAAAACCAGACAATTTTTAAACTATTGAATACTGCAAGTGTTTAGTTATATTTTGGTCTGGTTTTTTTTTTTTTTTTTTTTTT
>VXAV01003550.1:0-23682 GCA_013399715.1 Alectura lathami
TAAAATCCTTCTGGGAGTGTCAGGCTCCCCTTTCTCTTTAAATGCAGCTGCACTTTTTTAGTACATGGTGGCTTTTTAATATTCAGCCTGCTTCGCTTCTTTTCCTTCACAGCTACTGCTGCTCCCCAGCTGGATAGAAGCAGGATGTTTGCTCCCTGTGCTGTACAAGCTGTGGCCCATCCTTACCCTGTCCTCCATAAGGTTTTACTGCTCAGAACCCAGAGCAAAGCCAATCCTTCTTCATACCCTGACTCTTGTTTAGTGGCTCAGAGAGGACCACGGCTTATGGCCTCACAAGGGATAATGTAATCTGGGAGAAAGGTGAGTGCCTCAGCAGTTTATGCCACTAGCTAGGAGGCACCTAGGGAGGAAGCTGGGAAACTAGGATGTGACCTCAGAAAAGTCTCTGAGGAGCCCAAGGGTAGCAGTCCCACACTGCCTGCAGTGCTTGCAGGACAGCTGCCCTGTTTTGGCAGGGCAGGATGCTGTCAACCAATTTGAAATCAGGGGTCTGGCAGGCAAGCTGTGGTGAGAAGTACCAAGGCACAGACAGATACAGAAATTAACGTTTTAAAATTAGCCTTGCTAATCTCTCTAAACTATTGACCCAAAGTGCAAAGCGCAGAAGGACTGTGATGGCAATGGCACCCATTTTACATCCAGTTCTGCTACCAGAAAATGGTGTTATAGTTGTCCTCCTCTTTCCATTGGTTCCCATTTTACTTTGCACCCAACTTTAAATAAGTAATTTTTCCTTAGGTAATATCTGCTAGGCAGCAAATCCTGGTGGGACTAGGATATTAAAGCAATAGGAGCTGTGGAGAAGGGATCCTGAAGCAACCTGGAGAAGAGCGCTCATGTTGTGGACAGCGATGGGAAGATCTTGGTTGGTTGAGGTTAGAGAAATGAAATCTGGAAAGAGTAGGAGTGGATGCCACAGATACATCAGGGGCCTAAATGCTGGGGAGGAAGGACAGCTATTTAACTGAAGTACAATGTTGGCACAAGAACAGCTGGTACAGGCTGCCCATGAATGCATCAAGACAATGTGAATAGATGGAAAACAGCAATGAAAAATAAAATAAAATAATAAACAAAATTAAAACCAGACCAAGCCATTTTCGGATTATAAAGTCATAGAAGTGGAGCTGAGAAAGCCTTCAGAGACCTGCTCATTCTGAGCTTTTTAACCTTTGGTAATATGACAACTGCTTCTAAAAGAGAAAAGCCAGAGACCATTTTGTCAGTGTGGTCGCAATATTTTCATTCACAGCTTACTAAGAAAAAGATGATCCCCTGCATCCTCTTATTAAGTTTCCCCATTTGGCTGTATATTTGCATGTGAGAACATGAATTAATAAAATTAATAATTTGCAGTCATTTCACAGCCCTTTATCTGACAGTGCTTCCTAGACAGCTGGATGAGAAATACTGCTCTACTGCAATCCTCTGCTCCAAAGCCCTGTCACTAGCATCTAAAGTGCCTGTCTTTCTTGATACACTCCCGAGAGGGGTTGTGGGAATGTGGCTGCGTCTAACTCAGCAGACTTCAGACTTGGTGATTTCTCTTAGCCCAAGCCAAGGAGGGAGGCTGAAGGGATGTGAGAGCTTTGAGTGTGAAGGAGGTAGCGATCAAGAGCCTTAAGCCAGCCCTACCACCAAGAGAAAGGAATGTGAGATGATCAACGGGGAGGCCAGTGAGATTCCCCTGGAAGATTTTAGCTGGCTTTTGTGGGGTGCACGGGATAACCACACCAGGAAGGAGGCAGAAGGCTGCTACCTCCAAAGGGAGATCAGGGTCCATGGTTAAGGCTGGAGGAAATGCAGCCTCCAGCTCCTTTAATCCCAGGGCAAAAGAAGGAGCATCAGTGACCAACTTCCCCATGCTGTTGAGAAGTCTTGAGCCTGTGCTGGGCTGCTCTGGCTCTGTACAACCTCTTCCCTGTGCCTCTTTCCTCCTTTCACCTGCTTGTCCTATCTGTTTAGGGGTCATGGGACTCTGGGCAGTAGGTACAAATACTGCTCAGTACAACAAAGCCTATGGGTGCTTCTTTCCTTGAACCAAATAACAGAAGGAGCCTTTTTGGGCTTCACTTCTCTGCCTCTGCACAGGAAGCTGTGTCATCCGTGGGCCTGCAGACAGCAGTGATGAAGAGTCCCCACATCCCAAATATCCATGTATACATTCTTTCCACAGGCTGCAAAAGTACCCCAGAAAATCTCTTCTAAGGCTTAAAGCATTGCTGTTCCAGTCTACACTGCCATTTGTTCCCTGGGTAGCAGAGAAATCAGAAGTGGGAAATGCCAGATCTGGCTTTACTTTGGCCCTACAAATGTATTACTGAGCAGTGAAAAGTCAGGGAGAAGCATAAATCTCACTGCTACACTCCAGTGCTCTGGGAGTTTTTCAAGTCCCTCTGGAATCTAGAGGCTGTTTGCAGTTTGGAAATCCAAATGTGCATTACTGACGAGGCCAAATTCAGTCTTAACACAAGGCCATGGAAGTCAGTGGAGTTTCATTAGGAATGCGTTAGGAATTGCATCTCCACTTTAGGGGCTATATATTAGGGGAGCTGCTGAGCTAGCCTGCCTTTATAAAATGTCAGAAGTACTAAAGAACAAGCCTTGTACCAGTGTGTTTTCACTCCTCACCCTGAGATTAGCAGATCACCGCAGATACCAAATCACTCCTGGAAGAAAAACAGTAAAAATGTTTTGCTCCATTTTGCTGTCTGCTATGGAGTATCTCAAAGCCCTTGCATGCCATTCCAGTGTCTTTATCACTCTCACCTCCTAATTAGTGAAGTGGTTTTTTATCCCTTTCACTAAACAGCAAATAGAGTACATGACCGAGCTCCATGCATTCATGCCAGTGCCCCCTCAGAGCCTGCTCACTTCTGCACAATCCGAATGTCCCACAGAAAACTCTTGCTGGCAAGTCAAGACGGGAGGTGGAGAAGTGCACCGAGGATTTACGCTGCTGCGCCCTGTTGACTCCAGCGTGTGCAGTGTGGGTGTGTATGCTTTAAAATACGTGTGTGCGATTTACTCCTTCAAGGCCATCCTGACAACTCTTGCAAAGCCTGAAAGGAGCAGAATGTATGAGTCCTAATGCGTCATCCTCCACTGAGAAAGCAGGAAGCCAGGCTGGGCGGCCTTTGGGTCTTGGATGTGTTTTCCCAGTCAGGTGGGACTGTGCCACCTGGACAGGTGGAAGCTGTCACCGTCCTTGCACCAGCTGTGACAAACTGCTGGCCCCGTGGAGGTCAGGACCCTGGCGAACCACAGCGGAGACATCAAATGCTATTCGTGGCTCCCGCAAAGTTGCTGCGTCTCAAACATCCAAACTATTTTAAATTTAAAACACAGCTTTGGAAGGCATGTCTCTCCTGCAACATTCTTCCCATTGCACCCATGCGCATGGGCTTGGCTTTCCAAACAACAGCTCTGCTGAGGGGTTAGTTTTGTTATTAACAAGATGGCTGTGTTTATGTAGTTTTAAGTGATGTTAAAATTAAAGTGAAGTTATGATTCAGCTGACTTCGACTTTTCTCAGCTCTGTTCCTTTGCACACAGAGTTTGCCCTGCACTTGTTTGCCTTGGCAAGGCCCAGGCTTAATAGTAACAATTTCATCTTCCATTTATAGGCATCTGCATGCCATGTTATTCTCTCAAAGCAGAGCACTTCTCAGAGCTGAACAAGGGGGATGTGTAAAGCTGTGCACACAAAGATCTTTCCAGGATCTCAGCTTCTTCACATGAGGAATAGCTTTGTCTCTGCCCTTTGGGAAAAATAAGCAGGAAAGGAAAGAAGTCCAGTCTCTGATTTTGGAACTTGAAAAACTGAAGGAAAACAGTCACAAGCCTGCAATGTTTTACATTCAGTGTACACTGCTTGGCAAGTTTCCAGGGCAAATGTAGGAAAGCTGTAAACTGGTGGAGCTGGACTTATCAGTAGAACATTTTTTTTTCTGCATGGAGATATGTATTCCTTTTTTTTTTTTTTTTCTTAGCTATTTAGACTTCAAGCAACTGTTGTACCAGTAGCTATCTCTTTCAAGAGACTAGGCGTGGGTTCCCACCCAAACTTCTAAACACCTCAGTGCCACCAAGAGAGAGTTTTCTCCATTCTGCCAAACAATTGCAGGTTTATCCTTTGAACCAGTGCTAGTGTGTGGATCTTCTGAATAAGTTTCCTTAAAAAAAAAAAGTGTATATATATATATGTATTTTTATATATTTTATATATATATATATATTTATATTTAATTATCATTTAAAGGACTGTTTTAGCAGGGATTTGACACTCTGGGAACCAAGACTCCAGGAGACCTTTCAACTTTGCCCTGAGGTTCCAGAGAAAAGCAAAAAAAAAGCACGAATGGCTGCAG
Source organism: Alectura lathami (assembly GCA_013399715.1). Taxonomy (NCBI): domain Eukaryota; kingdom Metazoa; phylum Chordata; class Aves; order Galliformes; family Megapodiidae; genus Alectura; species Alectura lathami. Next base: position 4,392 of record VXAV01003550.1, read on the forward strand.
CAAGACTAAGGGGCACTGCAGCTACAGCATCACCTGGTGACAGCAGCCTGCCGCTCATGAAAATGAGATTTGTCCTCCCGTAGTGCCACTACATTGCCTCAGCACACATGGAAACTGAAGCCAAACGTGTTCTTGATTTGATAAGTGAATTTGATTTGATAAGTGAAGCAGGGGGGTGTACCTGGAAGAGGCAGCAGCATCCTCTGCCTGGAGCTTGCATTCCAAGTGATAAAATGAGGTGGATGAGGAATGATGGAGTCCTTAGTGTGGGAAGGAGACAGTTTTGCTTCAGCAAAAAATGATCTCTTGTAGGACCCCAGCCTGCATGGGGGCTGTGGGTGACACTCAACAAGGCTCAACACGGGCAGTTTTATTGAACACGAGGGACAGCCAGAGCAGGGCCTCACCTGTCAGGTGCAGCAGGTCCTCCAGCTTCTGATGTCTCTGTGGCTGCGTCTGGCTTGCTGAGTGTCTGGATCCTTGGCAAAGTCAACAAGGGCTCGTCCCTTCCCTTTTCATTCAAGAACAAGGGCTGCTTCTGCTGCCCTCAGCTCCTGGGTTAGACAGCAAAAGCCACAACAGCGAGCTGGGAGATGACAGAGAAATGATCGGATTTTGCAGCTATGGGAAGGACAGAGAAAATGTAATGTTCTGGGCAACAGCATGTGACTGGATGGGGTCCAGATGTGCTGGCAGATGTTGTGGAGAGCTCCTTGCCCCGCTGTCTGCTCCTGGTGACATGCCCAGCCTTTCTGTGCCTCTCTTTCTAGGTGCAGTTTGACTTATTTCTCTGTGTGCCTGCTGTATAACTCTGCATGCATGTCACCTCCCTGCCCCAAATCTCCTTCCCATCTGCCAGGAAACAGATTCCCCGCTGTTTCTGGGGGACTTTCCCTGCGCTGCTCAGCCACTACCCAGGCCCGAGGCATGTTGGATGGCAGCTTATGAATCTCACACTGCAATGATTGACCACAAACTGAAAACCTCCCAGTGGAAGACTGCTCTTTAGGAGTGTGTAATGCTCCCTTCCCAAAATTACTACTTACTCAGTCACTTCTGCATAAACAGGAACTTTGTCCCCAGCTCCTTTCCAAGTGCTGCAAAGCCAGCAGCTGGCATGCTATCCTATCATCTTTGGACAGCATCATCCCCTGAAACATTAGAAACGTGCATTGTGTCCTGGCTTTCCAGTAACCAGATTCACTTGCACTTTCACTGATGTTTCGATCCCTGGAGAAAAACTGCCTACATTTTGCACACAATTGGCCAGTCAGGGCTGCAGCCCTCCTCTGCCCACCACCAGCAGATCTTCCTGCCTCCAACCAGAACCTGCATGGGGCAGAGGCAGTAGGAATTGTACAATGATGAAGTCACATAGCGCCTGTTTTAATTAAAGATGCTGCTTTTCCTTTCAGACTATGCCTTCTTCGTGCTGCATGCTAAGGGACAGGCTGGGGAGCAGACTGTGTCCCTGTTTCACGGATCCTCAGCAGATGTTTCTCAGCTGCTCAGCAGAGCTGTGAGCATCCCTAACCTCATGCCCTGGAGCTGCTGCTTGCTGCAAGTCCTGGATGCACACTTGTATTTGTATAAAAGATGCGCCTGAAGGCTGAGGACTGTTCTCTACACCTGGGGTGGGCCATGGGGTCTCCTCATCATGTCCTGACAGCAGCCCTGCCTCCCTGAAACACATCTTGCATGCATACGCTGACACTCCGAACACATCTTGCTTTTGCCTGGGATGCTGTTACCCTTTAGGCATTTGAGGGTTGGAAATACACACAATGCAGTTCAGAAATTCCTTCCCAGGGACGTTTGGGCCTTTCTTAGCAGCTCTGATGTCATGTGCAAGCAGTCAAATGAAATTCTCCCTTCTGTTTCTATGGGACTGGAACAGGGATATTCTGTGTCCAGTTCACATTGACTGGGTGCAGGGCATGAGGTCTTCAGGTGGGTTAGTTTATAATTCCTAACCCAGGTGCTGCTGGTGGTCTGGATTGTCCCCTTAATCTTTTAGCACAGAACAGCAGGATAATGGGAGCATCCTCCTGCAGCAGGTTTCAGAGAGGTTGTTCTGGCTGGGACTCCTTTCTCACCTGGAGCTGTTAGTATCCACTTCACATCAGGGGCAAATGGCACCAGGCTATATATTTTCAGAGGTCAGAGAACAAACAGGGGCTCCTTCCCCTTTCATCCCTCCTGCAAGCATTGGAAAGATGTCGAGGAAATGTTCCTCTGCTGCATAGCTTTGTTTCTTCAGTCCTCTTAGCCTCCTGTGGCCCCTAAACCTGCTTTCCTCCACTTGCACCACCTCTTCCCACCTCAACATTTCCCCTCCTTCCATCACCTCCTACCTCAGCTGCCCTTACCCTCTCCTTTAAATCTTCTGCTTCTCTCTTCTTCCACCCCCAATGCCTTTCTGCCTTCTAGCATCACCTCTGGTGCCTTCAGTGGGTGTGCCAAGCCACCGTCTCCTTTTCAGCAACAGCCTCTGCAGCTGCTCTGGCTTTCTTGGCTTTCTTCACTTTCTTGTTTTTCAGCCTCCCCCTGGAAATCCGGAGGTTGCAAACCTCAGAAAGACCCCCCAGAAGAAAGGTTTCTGACCCACTGTTCCCTCAAAAGGAGGAGTTCAGGTTCTCTTAAGGAAGTTTCGCAGATGCTCTGTTGGCAGAGAGGATGCAGAGGCCTGTGGCAGTGCCCTAGGTAATCATTAGCTCCCTGCCTGAACTGAGTGAGATGTCTGAGAAAGCATGTGAGCAAATCCTAAACAGCAGCCTCTGTGCTTGGGAGAGAAGGCCTCTTTCTAGCTGGTGTGTTTTTTTGCAAGAGCAGCGGGAAGACAGCTTGGTTTCAGGCTGTCATTGCCAGGAAGAGAGAGACAAAGTGGAGGCAGTTCAGAGGAAGGATGACCAAAATGACCAGAGGTGGCTGAGCTGGCTTGGTTTCTGAGCTCCAATTGAGAAAGCAAAATCTGCCCGGCTTGGCCAAATGACAGTGAAGGGCTCAGACTCACAGTCAAGTTGCCATGGCTTCATGAATAATTGTAAATTGGTTGAAAGAGGCGGTGGCAGAGTCTTGATAAACCTCCAGATTGCTGAAGGGCATAAATACCAAGGCTAGAGAGGAAATGGTCTTGGCCCTGCACCAGGTCCTGGCTCAGACTGAACATGGTTCTCTTTTGACTTTACCACTGTGGATGGCCGTACTGTAAATGAGTCCCCTGCATGACTGTAGCTGTAGCACAGGCTGGCCTTTATCCTGTCGCCATTGGAGCCACACAAAACACGAAAGTTTTTGTTCAGTGTCATTTCTTCTTTTTCAGGATCTGAACTGAACTGTAATCGATGTGTGTTGGTATTGCCTGTGAACAAGAAGCTTGACTGCAAATCCTTGAAGGGAACATTAAAATGCAGTTTTGCAAAATGATACTGCAGCACTGGGACTGAATGCTGACCAGGGAATGGATGATTTTGGTACCCCATAGGGCAGAGGAAGAGGCTTACCCATACTGGGTAGGTTTTTCCTTCTGATGTACCCTACTGGGTCAACTGAGGTGATAAACAAAGTACCACTCAGTTAAAATGAAAGCATCTCATGCTATATGAGCTATCCAGGAGTGATGCCGGCAGAGCCTCATCAGTGAGCCTTGGAGTTAACATTGTCTGCATAAACTTGGAACAGATCGCTCTGCATGAAACTTTTGTTTCCGGATGTGTGGAGGCTCAGGCAGACGTCATAGCATTCATTATGCATAAAACACATTTTTGAGATCTCCTTCCAAACCACAAGGTCTAAAAATGTCAAAAGAAACCAAACTAAGCTTCCAATATCATCACTTGACTCCAGGAGATGGGGCTGTAGAACTCAGCTGATAACAAAAGGATCTGCAAATAGCAGATATTTCAGTGTAGCATCTGACCTAAATAATAGCGAAGACAGTTGTTTCTGTTCTACACTGTATCTTTAATTCCTTCAACTTGAAATGAAGTGACCCATTTTGATTTGGGAATATTTAACTTCTCTTTCAATGCTACCTTCCATAAAGGCTAACGAATTTCAAAACGAAAGGAATTGTTTGGGAATACTCTCAGAGTCATTTGGGAGAACATTTTGTTTCCAAAATGTTAAAGTAGAATCTTGGAGGTAGGGGGAAATGGGTAGGGGAGACAATATTTTTCCTGCTTGTCAAATTGAAAATCAAACTGCATATCCAGCAAATTCCTCTCTGAGGGCCCATTTGAATGATGTTCCCAAAGAGAAGCCTAGAAACAGTCCCTTCTGCTGAAGTGTCCCTTAGCAGGGAAAGATGATGTACATTATCTGCCACTACCTCCTCTCCCACTCAGAAACTTGCAGGGCTGCCTTTTCTTTTCCAGGAAAGTTTCTCTTTCTTCCTGGAATCTGGCACTACTTTCTCAGACCAGCTGCCTTCCATCAGCTCAGGAGCATGGGGCAGAACAGGCCTTGTAAACAAGGAGGTGATGCACTACAGAAGAAGGCTGACCTCAGAAACATTTGGATTTCCAAAGTGTCTGGTCTCATGAGCTGAGCTAGCTGAAGCTGTTAGGCAGGCAGCAATATCGCAGTATTCAGTGATCCTGCAAGCATCCTGCAGTCTGCCTTCTCAGGGGAGAAAGAAATCAGAAAACAGCTACCAGCACCAAAAGAAAAAATAAAAATAAAAAAATGTTCTGTCTAGCATCAGTGAAATTTATGAGAATAAATAGAATGATGCTGCTCAGCAGATGGTGGGTCAATGAAGTGGTCCTTACCTGGCCTCAAATCTTTGGTATTTTAATGTATTTCCTGATTCTGTAAATTACAGCAGCCCTGTTGCATACATATGCACATAGCGTTTATGATGCATAAGAGAGACAGAGCAGTATTTATCCCCTCATTGCCAATGCCTTCTTTATCTTTGTTTTAAAGGCTTGATTCAGCCCTGAGAAATCTCCTGCCTCTGATCCTGCTACAAGTCAAACTAAAAGCATTCCCCAAGAGGAAGCTGTTCATATTTATTTTAGCTAATTGCTTGTTTGCATAATTACTCATTCCTCAATCCGACTTACAATAAAATCTTCCCTCCAATCAATACAGCTATTGTTACAGCTTCCAGCATGTCTGTCCCAACAGTCATTTGCTGGATCTGGGAAAGCTGCTTTGTAAAGGTGAGTATTACAGTCTGGCTTTGAAGGTCAGTATGTCTGATCTACAGAATCCAGGTCAGATAGATTCCAAGTCGGCTCCAGGACCCACTTTCTCTTCCAAGTGCCTTCACTGGAGTAATTCAGTGTAATAAAGAAAGGGGCAAGGGGGTGAGGGGGCTGGACTTGAGGTTAGTGAATGTGAAACAAGGACGGCTTTTAGAGGTAAGCATCTGTTTTTTGGCTTTGCCATCTCTAGCATAGGTGTATAGCAATATGTGTCCCTACATATTAAAAACAAACCAAAGCAGAACAGTGTTTGAGTGTGGGAGAACAGTCACATGAAAGATGTTATTTACAGTACAGCAGAAAGTGCTCAGAAGAGACTGGGACTGGGGCAGGCGATGTGTCAGTATAAAGCAGAGTTTTTCTGCAAAAGGTAAAAGAAAAGAATCCCTTGCACACTCTCCTTAAACAAGTACGTTTATTTTCCCAAGCTAATTTCCCATCATATTTTCATTGTATTTATTTATTTATTTATTTATTGGATACGTGCAAACAGGAGAAGAATATTGTAAAAACCTGCCTGGGTCCGTGGGGCTTAGGAAGTTCTTGGCAAGGCTTACAGTGTACCTTAGTGCTTTAGGACCAAGATATTTTTCCCCAGCACTGCGGAAACTTGTGGTGCTCTGTACTGAACGTCCACCCCATGCCAGTGATGAAGTGGTGTGTCCTGCAAGGCTAAGATGACAGCAGAGGGCAGGGTGTGCAGGCTGGGACAGTTGCAATGAAAGCAAACAAAAGCCTTGCTAAGCTGCCTTCAACACTGTGTTAGGCTTTTGTATTATTTATGTCCTGTGACTGAGTTCGCCCATTCCCAGCTATTAGGTGTGACCCTGCCTGAATTGGCGGGGTCTGCCAAAGAATCAGGTTCCAACCACGTTTATTTTGGCTTCAGCTGGCGTAAATCCAGGGACAGAGCTGGAAGTCCAGCCTCGCCCCTAGCGCCCTTTGGGATACACCCTGCCTGGGCAAGGGCAGCCAGACTGGCAGGCGCGTGGATGCGTGCAGGTCGAAGAGCGGGTTCAGGCACTGCCCAGGCTCTGCTTGTTTTCTGAATGTAGCAGAGGGTCTCTAGAAAGCCAGCAAGGTGCCTCAGCTTGAAGAGGTGAAAGTCAGTGCAAGCAAGACACAGGCAAGTCATCGATCTGCCAGAGCTGGCATTCAGTTGAGGAGGTGGGCCTTACTGATGGAGATTTTTGGCTGGTGTTGGCTATTACTGCTCTGGGGCCTAGGGCCTGTGCCTTTCCTTGCTGGCAATTCACAACACCCAGGTGGCCTCCAGCTTCCCTTCTGTCAAAGGCAGCTGTCTCTGAGAAGAAACCTAGATAAGGTGACAAGTCAGTTTTCTTCAGGATCAGCTCCAATGTTACCTGGACTGGGAATCAGACATGGCAAACGTCTGGGACATTTCTTAGCATGTCCCTGGAGTTTTACAGGATAAGCCTGGTGGCTGTGTCCTAACTGGCAGAAATAGACAGTATCTCCTAGGCGGCTTCTGCCCTCACATCTCTTCACAGCATGGGTATCCCAAGGAGGAGACAGAGCCTGCAGTAGTGTGGGAGAGGGAGGAGGGAACAAGCCTCCTGTCCTTGTAAGCGTAACAGTTTAGTCTTTGCTCTCAGGGACACAAGCTGGCAGTTGGCTTTGTAGTAACGCACATGACAACAGGAATAACATCAGGCATAATTAGACGAAATGATGGTATAAGTTCAACTCTTTCCCCCCAAAGCACCCAGCCCCCTCAACCCATTTTGAAACAATGCACCTTTTGTGGGCTTCAAGTAGCTTTTAAAAACACAATCGATTTCTTTCTTCCCCGTCACAGAAAAGAGCTTGCTGCTGGGATAACTAATGTTGAAATGTCTCAGGGAGGATGGGGGCTGGGGATGAGACACTACACCCCCCCAGCTTCTTCTGATGTTCTCTGCCAGACAGCCCCCACTCCCCCTCAAGATAATAATTTCTCCTTGTTACTACAACTTTAGTGCTCTTCCTTTCCACCCCTGCAGCCCACAACAGTATCCTCTATCGTCCTGGTGTTAGAGCTATACGTGATGTAGGCATGATTATGCCTCTTCCAGGGCCTTGTCAGGTTATGGATGATTGGTCATGCTTCATCCACCCGATGAAGGCCACCAAAGAATAGCACAACTTTTTCCCCTGTTGTCTCCTTCCTCTAAGTGCGACTTGGCTGAGAGGACCACTGTGCTGGATTTGAATGGAAATTATCTAAGTGTGTGGTTCCAGCTCCCCCTGCTAGCTCCCCTCTCTTTAAAAAATGAGTCTGAAATGTAATCAGATTTACTTTAATGAGAGGGGACTGAGAAAATGCATCCCATGAAAAAGAACTTTGTGGGCAATCCAGGTCCCACACCATAAACAAAATCAAGTCACTCTATATTAGTGTATGGAAAGCTTCAGCACAGGAGAAACCCTGTTCCTAACCCCTCCCTATCACAGATTTCTAGCCAACCCATTAAACTGCTTTGTACTCACCCCTGTGCCACCCCTTAAGTAGCTGTATGTGTATGTGCTTTTACTGGGTGAGAGAGTTGTACGTGGAAAGGCAGTACTAGGTCAGAAATGGACCAGATTCTGAGTGCTGTGATTTCACTTTGAGATGGTTTTGGGTCCTTCGCTGAAATATGACTCATTTTAAAACTACTGAGCTAAGAACTGTGCCGGTTTTCTTGGTTTGGCTGTTTAGTTGTGTGCATCTTTAAGGCATTCAGACCACAGCAGTATAATTAACATTTTAAGTGTAAAAAAACACTGCAAGTAAATGTGTAATGTTAAGTGACACATATATGTGTGTGCATGTGTGTCTCATCAATAACTCTGAAGTCGGTTTATAACTCTACCAAATTTGTTCAGACCTAGTTTCTTTTCAAGGTCCCAGTGAGATTCTCAAGCAATCAAGTTTGAAGACTTGCATGTGGTTATGTAAATAAAATGTGGAACAGTGGAGTTTGACAAAGCCATCTTGAGAACTGTTCATCTAGTTAATGGACGTAGGACAATTTCTTCCAGAAATGTCCCAATAGCCATACGTGTAAGAAAATTAGAATCAAAGATTAAATTCACAGATTTTGATTTTATTTTTTTCCAGCACTCCTACCTTTGGGATAGCCATGCATGTTCTTTCCCCAAAAAGGAACAGTTATTATTTCTGGGAAAAAAAATGCCTGCCCTGGCAAAATTTATTCCATAACTGGTGCATATTTCTTTTAGAACGGGCTTGAAAATATTGAAACAGATTTTTTGGGAAGCTGTGTTCTTTCCCCTGCACATGTAAAACCTCATTTTACCCCCTCAAATTACTGGGAGATTTCAGGCCAAAAATTGAATGTTCCAGAACTTGTAAGGTTGTGGCAACAGGGAATTGATCATAAACTCTTTTCCAAACATAACTACTAGTTTAACTGGTGACCGGATATTAGCCAGAGAGTGTATTTTATTGACTGTGAATTCATTAATAGTTAACTGGTGTGTAGACATTGAAACAATGTGTCAATTCTTCATATTGAATCCTATCTCAGGCAAATACAACAAGATGCCACGGTCTGCCGCTTTTTCAACTCAACATTGCTGAGTGTTGATGTCAGGGAAAAGTCTTGCTCAGTTAACAGCATTCCTAGAGCACTTTGTGGGACCGAAGGAGCTACAGAAAACTCAGAGGCTGTATTGAGATACAAAAGTTGAACCTGCAAAACAGCACACATACAAAAAATTAAAATTATAATAATAAAAAAATGGAGCTCCAGAGCTGAAAAACATCAGCAGGGTTCCCAAGCCAGTGACATGCACCTTTGAGGAAAGAAATAGGTAGGGAAAGGATCAAATCTGCTTGCTGTGCTCCAGCATGAAGACAGGGTTTCCTGCTATGAAATATTACCTTTGTCACAAAAATTATCGGATGCCTTTACTGAGTTACCTGTTTATATGATAATTTTTGTTCCTGCAACCTGGAGTTTCTCATTTTCATCTTTCTTCCCTGGAAGTGTGGAGAGTCATTTGTAAACTTTATTGCCTTGCAAGGCAGAGAGAGCACAAATTCATGTTGTCTGTAGAGATTTGAAAATGCTAAGTGCTGGATGTGCTGCTACTCGTAAAGGAGTTTGATTTCTGAATGCCAATGTACCCAGAAATACGTGAAAAAGTGTTTATGATTTGAAAGCCTATTGAACACCAGGAGGACAAACACTCTATATCTGTTGAAGGCCAGGATCATTGCCATAAGATTAGCTAGAAAGGAAAAAGACATGGCAGCTATCCAGGAAACACAGCTATCAGAAGATAAACAGGGATAATCAAGTAGGGACTCTGAAAAGTTGCCCTACCAACAAAATAAAAGATATAACCCCCTCAGAAGGCCCTGTATCCTAGAAGCATGTGTCTAAATACAAAACAAATGGAAATATTTAGGGCTAAGGAATGGTTTTAAAGTCCACAGATAAAGCCAAGAAAGAGGTCCAGCCCTAGCTGAAGTTTGAGGATGGTGGTACACTGAGTGTGGTGCTTTTTGAAAGACCACAGCGTGCATTTCTGCTCATGGCAATACCAAAGGAGAGAGACGTTGACTGTCCCTGTCCTTTTCTGCACGAAGTAATCATTTTTCAGACAGGATGTGTGTGATGGTGAGGAAAGTAGGGCTTTTCTACCCCAGCTTCTGAGAACTGGCTTTGCTGAGAGGCATCAAAAAAATGGTGTGGAATATATTTTCCTCCAGTTCTCAAGAATGATGGCTTAATAATTCAGATTACTTTATGCATGCATGTACCTGCTGTTAGCAGCTTCCGTGACTACAACTGCAAGTACTTGACTTCATTTTCTTGTGTAGTGGATACTTATCTCCTATCCATTTTGAGACTGTGATCAGCAAACAGTGAGCAAGCATTTATGTTTATGGACTTCTACTGTTTTACCTCCTCAACCAGGACCAGCAAGTTGAACTTAACCATGCATGCTTTTTGAATAGCCTAGAAAATGAAACAGGATTATGAAAGTCAATAAGAAACCACCTTCTGACTACAAAAATCTAGATCTCTGTGCTTTTTAAAATATAGTTGCACTTTCTATAAAATATTTTTTTTTTTTTACAGATCAAGTGCACATTTGTTCATGAGTAGCCCTCTTTAACATTAAAATAAACACACTAAATAAAAACCACAAGTGATGATTTTAAAAGAATTACTCTATGCTGCAGTCAGAGGAGATCTTTGCCTAGAGTTATTCTGAACAAAATGCCTAAGGAGTGCATTGCCATCTTTCACCGAAGTGTAAAAACCTGTAGGCATTATAAACCTCTTATGATGATCCTTATGATTATTACAGAAAAAAAAAAAAGGCAGAGTTGGAGTGGGGAACAAACTTATCCCTCATGTCTTCCTTTGGCTCAAAAGGGAAAGGCAAAATAATTTGGCTGATTGGATCCATTGAACAAGAGAAGTGCCTTGATGTCACTAATCACAATGGTTAGGAAAAACGAAGAATGCAGATGCAGGTGGGTTGCTTGTGATCTCGTGGCTGTTTTATGGCTGCATACAGTGGATATCTGTTGACAGCAAGGAACGGGATGTTGATTTACAAGTGCGTTAGCAGAGAGATGACATGGGATAGAGACCTTAGGTTTCACAACATGTTTTAATGACTGTGGGACATCTCAGCAATAGTTTTAAGGATAAAATTCAATGAGGTATGGTGCTGTGTCTGCTCTGATTATTCATTCATCCCCTCCTCACAGCCAGTCTCTCAAATTTGCGCTAATGAATGAAGGAATGGTTTGTGAAGATCAGGTAGCTGCCTTTGCTATTCTAAATAAGTCTCTCTGTCCAATCTGTGGAGCAGTAAAACTCCCATTCCTGATTAATCTTTCCTCCTCTTTGGAACAGGTGATGGATTGATTTGATGTACCAGTTGATGTTCTTCAGCGTATTGGTGTTGTTATGTTAAACTGAGGCGTTGTGTTCTAATTCCACAAATGTTCATATGCTGTGGGACTAACTTGGTTTGGGCACAATGCAGTGTTATAGATATTGCAATATTGCATTAAAAAAAAAAAAAAAATCACACCCCAGACTGGCTGAATCATATAAACTGACTGCTTATTTTTTCAGTAGTAGCCTTCATGCAGGGAAAGAAAACAGAACTCACTTGCAAAATGTGAAAAATAGTGTTTGGTCATACACAATCACTGTTAACACTTGTTATCCCTTGTGACTGTAATGAATGCATTCCCATCATTTGATATTGCACTCACATTCATCCTCATTGTTTCTACCTTTGGGGTTATCTAAGGTGCTGCCTTCATCCTCCTCCTAATTGACAAATCTAGAAGTGCCTTTGCTTCTTGCCCCACTCACTCGTAGCAACTGTACCCTTCTGATTTTCTGGCTGTGAGAGAAAAGCAAAGTCTTTTTATTTTTTTTATCTACTGTTGCTGTGAAATCATTGCTATGGTATCCACATCCTTGTGTAGGATGCTGGGTTGTAACAAACTATGCCTGCTACATCTTTGACTTTAAATACCAGAAGCTTTCTGGTGTCTGAAAATACTGGGTTTGATTTTAGTACTTACTTCAATATTTCCTGGCCAGATTCTGAGTTCTCTGTGCGAGATGGTTGATGGTTTACTGCACAAAACAATGTGGCTGCCTTATATACATATTTAACATATAAAGGCCAACCTGTGTGACTAACACAATGGAAGCTTTTTCTGGGGCTCAAGATTTTTGAACAGCTGGTTCTGGAAATCAGAGCAGTAGAGCAGGCCTGGGAACAGCTCCGGCTCTAGATTGCATCGTCCTGCCTACTAGTAGTCTGATTTTTTGCCATGGATTCTGCCCAAACTTCCTTTTGGAAGTGACACATCCTGATGCAGAAAGACCTTCCCAGAGAAGTTTCAGCAGGGAGGAAATGGGAGAATATAACATCTCATAAACTCCCTATGACTCCAGAACAAGGCCCAAAGGCTATCATTACTGAGATGCATACTGCTAGCGTCATTTCCAAGAGAGGATCTCAATTTATTGTGTGTTGGGAGTTCCTAGGGTCAGCTCCATCCTGCTAAGTGGTCTAACAATGTGTCAGTTGCACAATAGAAGTAACCTCACAGTATTCATATGTCACTTCAACAAGAGAGCAGAAAAAGATACTCAGGGTGGTTTGGTTTTCCTGACATTTAATTCTTACATGGCAAGCATCAGTGCTTTAATGGGAGAGATTTTTGGAATGAAAACAAGCTCATTAGTAGAAACCAATTACAAATCTGTGTTTCCAGCCCTTGACAAAATTCCCTGTTTCTCTGTGTTGTTTTTTTTTTTTTTTTTTTTTTCACTCCCCTTTCATTGTCATGTCATGTCAGAGCTGATTATGAGAGAAGAGCCTTGTAGAAGACTATTACTTGGGTGGGCTTTGGACTGCTAAGATTCATCACTCTTCTGGAGATCACAAACCTCAATTTCAGTGTCTTTGTCCTCTCCCTGAGACAGTGAAAACCGTGAAGTGAAAGCCCAGTGATAAATTTTTTAGCCTTGAGTGTTAGTTCATGGATTCTGAGATGGAAAGAAAACCTCTTATTTCACAGTCATGAAGCAGTTTCTATTGTGCTGGAAAACCAAGAGGCCAAATATGGTTATTTCCACATATGGTAAAAGTGGCCGTTATTCTTTTGTGTCACAAACACCCAATGAGCCTTGTATGTCATAATTGCTGACCTCTCAGGCCAGGCCAGATTCTAGAGTAACATCAGAGAAACAGGCAGCTCTGCCTGGAGGCTGCCATGCCCTTACAGAGATCTTGAAAGCAGAAATGGCGAAAACCAGGCAAAATCAGAAGTACCGCAGCAGGGGACGTTCCCAACGGAAGCAAAAAGGCAGAGGCAGGAGACGAGTAAAGAGGCGGGGGAGAAAGCGGGGGAGAAAAAGGACAACAGGTACTGTCTTTCACGCTGAATGGTAGAAAGGCTGTCACGAGATGAGACTTTCTGAAATATCCTGGTGGAACCACGATGCTGCAGGGACTATTTTGTGACCAGCCATGGAAATTTCTTTTTGGCTCAGGGATGATCCTGAAAATAAATTGGGAGGAGCTATTGAATCCCTCAAGGGTAGAGAGGCCTTGCAGAGAAATCTAGACAAATTAGAGGGCTGGGCAATCACCAACTGAACTGCCTGAAGTTGAACATGAGCAAGTGCTGGATTCTGCACCTGGGATGGGGCAGCCCTGGCTCTATGTACAGACTGGGGGACAAGAGGCTGGAGAGTAGACTCACGGAAAGGGATGTTGGGGTCTGTTTGGCGGCAAGCTGAATCTGAGCCAGCAGCCAGCCTGGCAGACCAGAGGGCCAACGGTACCCTCAGCACATCCAGACGGGCACGGGAAGGGATTGTCCTGCTCTGCTCTGCCTGGTGCAGCCTCTCCTCGAGCAAACCTGGGTGTGTGGTTTGGGCACCACAATATCAGAGGGACATAAAACTATTAGAGAGTGTCCAAAAGAGGGCTATGAAGATGGTGAAGGGTCTAGAAGGCAAGATGTGTGAGGAGCAGCTGAGGTCCCTTGGTTTCTTCAGCCCAGCAAACTAGAGAATTAACTCTTGCCATTAATGCCCTTTGCAGCTTTCTGACTAAGGAGAGTGTTTCTCACCCTTGCTTTCCTACCTTCTTGTTCACAGGTGGCAAGAAATCCTACTACAGGAAGCGAGCGTTGTGTTAAGACCCAGCCTGCTCTGCCATATGCTGTGGTGAAGAAATGAGCTGCCACATCAAATGTATGACAAACAATTCTGCTTTCTGGGAAGACTGGCATGGGAGCAGCCTGACATAAAAAATGACTTGCAATAAACAGGCATAGAAGCATTTTGTTTGCTTATTTATTGATTTGTTTTGTGTGTAGAACCCTTAGAATGTTACCTTAGAGACCTTCATGTTGGGTGCACAAAAAGATGTTCTGCATTGTGAAGGACTCAGAAGATTTATTGAAAATGGAGAAGCAAATGGTTAAGGCTTGTTTTCATTTCACCTTTCACCACAGCTGGAGAACAAAACTATCTCCTCAGTTACTGGAAATTTTTTAACTGTTAATCTCTTGCTCAGCTCATTATTGCACACCATATAAACACCTGACACTCATTGCTTCTTTAGTTGCCCTTACTCAGGAAAGGCCATCATTAGCTGCCCCGAGAATGGCTCCCATGTTCATGCAAAAACATGTGGTAGGGGCAGGATAGTGATTGTTCATGACCTTCTGAGTAAACTGCCAGCTGGGGGAGGCACAAAGCCAGAAAGCAGTGGTGGAGCTGATCATTCAAGGTCCAGTAAGAATCTGAATTTCTTCCTCTACCAAAGCTTTTCTCATGTGGAGCAGGGGATACCTGACCAGCTATTGCTCTCTCTGCTTTGCAGGATATGCCACTGGAGATCCCTTAGGTCTCTGAGGAATATGATTTGGTGCCTTGTAAGTCATGAGATCACTACAATAGGACAACAAAAACAGGCCTGTTTCCAAATCCTCCTAATCACAAGGAATGAAGCTAATAAAGCATCAATTTAAATAATGAAGAACAGCAGCTGAGGAGGAACAAGCAAACAAGTTCACCATCACTTCTGGTCATCACCTGTGATTTATCAAGAGGTTCAAAAGTTGGTTCATGATCTGCAGGAGGGTGGGACTGTGGGCCTAGGTGCATGAAACATACTAGCTTTGTGCCCTTCTTTTGGGTCCTTGGCCAGTAAGGCTCCAAATGTGGACAAAGGTCTCAAAGGAGATACAAGGCAGGGATATAGCCAAGGTTAGTGGGTATGCTGTGCTCAGCAGCATGCTTGGGCATGGATCTACAGGCTGTTGCTCTCAGTTGGCTCTGGGGCTTCTGTAATGAAGTGGGAGAGTGGTGCACAGGATGTGTAGGGGAAGGTGTTCTGCCCATAGCAGCTCATCTGAGGTACATTTTGTCACAAAGTGACCTTATGGCCCGTGTTCCTCCAAACAATTGTGACAGGAAAGCCCTGCCTAGCATTTTTTACTCTATTTCCTCTTCCTTCTCTCTCCCTGGATTGGGCACCAATGCCCAAGAGCAGTGGGGCACATGGGTGTGGATATCCTGCTGGGAGAGTCCATGTTACGCCCCACCAAGGTCATCAGGAGACCTCTATTACTCAGCAAACCTTTGACAGTGCTGGTAGAGCCCCCGAAGGTCAGGCGGATTCAGAGCACGGATGGTACTTCTATCCCATTTCTGTTAAAACACTTAGTGGGGAACTTTGTTAGATTTTGACATCAGTCATTTGTGTGTGTATGTAGGAAGGGAATAATACTGGTGTTTTTTGGAACTGTTCAATTTCTTAAGTTTCTTGCCTTTTTTTTTTGCCTTTTCATAATATTAATACTCCCTTAGTATTCCTGAAAGCCAAGTCTTACTCCAATGGGCTCTCATGATTAAAGATTAAATACTGCAGAGGAGATGACGGTCCTCATATGTGCCAATGAGTCAGTGAATTCCTTTGTGAAGCCTAAGTCCATCCAGATGTTGACCTCAGCTCTGATACTATGTTCTTTGCCTATTTTCCTCTTGTATTTCTGGGTCTGCTTAAGATGGGTATGACGTGACCATCAATGAAGAAAGGCAGGCTTTCTGAGAGGGTAAAATGTTTTGCTTTCTACAATAGGATTGTGAAGCTCTTTCCACTGCCGTAATTCTTGGCTGTTGCCTTACAAATGCTTGTCTTACAAATATTATTGCTCGTTTGGTACTATTTGCATCGCACAGGCGTAAATGTCTAAAAGACAATCTAAGTATGAGACAATTACTTTGTGTGGGTCTAATTTGGAATGTCAGGCCTTTTCCACAGAGCTAAGGACCTACATGGGGCTATACTGGGAGGAATATGGAACAAATAAGCATGGACCTGTCTGGATATGGCTGCTAGAAATGTTCTGTTTACACAGCCTAAGAACAGTATTTTCATTAAATACAAAGGAGAAAATCGTATTCTGCACAGCCAGGTTCTTCCAGCAATTTTGCTGTTTCTTTACTTTTCTTTGCAAGCCATTTGTTAGGAACTGGACTCTGAATTACACTTCCTAGAAGTTGTTGGGCTAGATCTTTTCTTGCTTTGAATCAATGCAGCTCCATCAGGCTGCACTGCAGCAGGCCAAGAATGTACTACTCCTGAAGTGCATGCAAGACAGAGAACCAGAGGTAGGAATACAATCCTGCCTGCTGCACAGGTTTTAGTGAAGCTCCGACAGAGGAAATGAAGAGTGCCGAATGAATCATGTTCTGGGCTCTTCATTTGTCTTCCCCACCCCTTTCAGTGACACCAGCCACCTTTTCATGATGCAAATCAGCAGACCTGGATATTTTTCCATGACTTCAATGTAAGTAGATTTCTGGAATCAAACCTTAGGAAACATTTATTCTACCAAGTCCCCTCCCAGATGTGGGACACTTCCTTAAGTGGTCCTTTGCTTTCCTGTTGTGGCATTCAGCCTGGGGATGCAGAGAGTATAAAAGAGGATTCCCTCAGCTCAGCTCAGCCAGCTACATTCATCCAAACGGAGGAACTCTCTCAGGAAGTTCCTTTCCAGCTGTAATAACATGCCCTCGCTGTGCTAACCTGCTGCAGTGTTGCTTCCTGCTAAGAAGTAACCAGCCCCCTGACAAGGGGACTTCAGAGATGGGAGCAGAGTAGAGCAGAGCTGCGCTGCTGGCATTGTTTAGTCCAGATCCCCGCGTTCTTGTGTTGTTGAGATTTGCCCACTGCTAGTTAAAGCATTAATTCCGGGGCCACTTGATTACAGATGCTTAATCCCTGTTGCCCAGGCACATGATGCCTAGGCCTGCTCCCTTTCTCAGGGTCCCGATGGCTTTCAGTTGCTGCTCTAAGCCTTCACATCCCTGTGCTTGCACCAGGAATTACCTCCCCAAGCTTCAACAGCGAGACATAATCTCTTCTGGACATCCAGATTTCTGGTCTTGGAGATAGCTTTAGCCACTTCCCTGTCCCCAAATTGCCCTTTAAGAAAAGGGAACGTAGAAGTGCCAAAGGTAGGGACAGCCGGAGGTGCAGTTACAAGTCAGAGGCAGAAAAGGGATTCAAGTCTCCAGCGTTTCAGCTCTGAGCTCCTTCCACCTAGTTGTACATCATCAGGGAGCAGCTGTCAATAGACTGGAGTACTAGTGACTTGAACTGTATGATACAGCAGACACAAACCGGTGTCTGTCTGTTTAGTTTCCTCTGTAAAACTGTTTCTTTCTCTTCTTCTCTCTTTCCCTCTCTCTCTTGTTTCGTTATCTCTGCCAAAAGTACAAGATTTACTCGTAACAAATCTCGCCAGGATCAAAACAGCTATATCTAAATTTATGGTCTAATTTTCAAACAGCCATTTCCTGCATTTTGCCTGCCTCCTGAGTCAGTTGTGTATACTTCTACATACTGCCAGACATGGGCAATTCTTATTTAGAGATGAATCCATTCCAAACCAGAGCCAGTATGCCTTCAAAGGCCAAATCTTTTAGTACTTACTCAAGCTTTTAACTGTGATGATCCAGACACGTGCTTTCTCATGGCCTGTACTCATGAGCATCATGAGCATGTACAGCTCTCATGATGCTCTTGATTGCATTTCAGAGATGCAGAAAGAATGACAGAGGCTACTTCGCAGTGCCTTTCAGAGGTGTTATTGGGATGAGTTTGAATAATTTATGTGATTAGCTTATACTGAGATGCTCCAGAGCTGCTAACAGTTTTCATTACATACTAGCTAGCTGTAGAGCATCCTGCAAAGAGGATCTGCTCTGTCTCATGGCAGAAAGCAGCACAGATATGAAAGGAACTTCAAATACTTAAAAAGGAGGTACACAAATAGGCATAATCCCTCCTCTTCAACACCCTACTTTGACAGTTCTGGTTTGAGAATCAGCAGCTTCTATGCATTAAGCTAGCTGTCTTGCTTAGCCACTTGTGGATGGAAGGCAGAAGGGAGGGCTCCTCCTTCCAGCAAAACCTCTGGCTGTTTATTTTCAATCTCAGAGGCTCATATCACATGTGGAGCTTTCCCAATGCTGGGTTTTTGTTTTGGATTCACAGTGCATGAGTACAGGGATGGTTATTTTACCATTCCAAACTTCCAGTGGTGGACTGTGGCATTCAAAATGAAAATAAACAAAAAAAAACTGTAGTATTCCTTGCAAAGGGTCATCTCCTTTCAGGGATATTAAAAACAAACAAACAAAAAAGTAAAAACTTCAGCACTAACGTAGAAAAAAATCCACAGGGACTGGCAGTACAGCAGCCTCCTCCTAGCAAAACTTTCTAGACGTGTATGAGGTGTAAATGTAGCCTTGCAGATGTGGACAGTAAGATGTGAAGTTTTTCAACCAGTGGGAGTCCTGGAAATCCCCTGGGAGATCAATTCCCAGTTTGTTAATTGGAATAAAACATGTTAAAGGACACTCACAATTTAATGCATTCAGTGCAGATGCCAGATCAAACTGTGGCATCCTGTGTAATCCCTGCTGAAAGGCAAAGCAAAGAGCTACCTGGAGGACCTCCAAGGCACTGGATAAGAGACATCCTCTCAAACGAAGGTCAGCCAAAGCAGAGGGAAGAAGCAGAGGGAAGGCCCCAAATCTGTGCCAGGTGGGAATAAGAAGATAGGTAGGAAGGTGATAGTTTTCTCTCTCTTTTTTTTTTTTTTTTTTTTTTTTTTTTAACTCGCAGAACTACAGGCCAGTGAGTATCACCTCTGTGCATAGGGAAGATTGTGGAACAAATACTTCTGGAATCCATGTTAACGCACATGCGAGAAGAGGAGGTGATCTGAGACAGCTTCACCAAGGGCAGGTTGTGCCTGACCAATCTGGTGGCCTTCTGTGATGGAGTGACAGCACTGGAGGACAAAGGAAGGGCAACAGATGTCATCTACCTGGACTTGTGCAAGGCCTTTGACACGGTCCTGCACCATATCCTTATCTCTAAACTGGAGAGATATGGATTTGATGGGTGGACTGTTCACTGGGTAAAGAACTGGCTGGATGGTCGCAGCCAAAGGGTTGTGGTCAATGGCTCTATGTCCAGGTGGAGGC